>OY992881.1:19999220-20016720 GCA_963921405.1 Cepaea hortensis | reverse complement strand
TGTCATTTAGCAAGATGGTGGTGAGATTTACTAAAATATTGATGTCATTTAGCAAGATGGTGGTAAGATTTACTAACATATTGATGTTATTTAGCAAGATGGTGGTAAGATTTACTAAAATATTGATGTCATTTAGGAAGATGGTGGTAAGACTTACAAATATATTGATGTCATTTAGCAAGATGGTGGTTAGATTTACCAACATATTGATGTCATTTAACAAGATATTTGTAAGATTTACTAAAATATGATGTCATTTAGCAAGGTGGCGTTAAGATTTACATAAATACTGCGTCATTTAGTAAGTTTGTGGTAATATTTACTAAAATATTGATGTCATTTAGCAAGAAGGCGGTAAGATTTACAAACATATTAATGTCATTTAGCAAGATAGTGGTAAGATTTACAAACATATTGATGTCATTTAGCAAGATAGTGGTAAGATTTGCAAACATATTGATGTCATTTAGCAGGATGGTGTTAAGATTTACTAAAATATTGATGTCATTTAGCAAGATGGTGGTAAGATTTCCTAAAATATTGATGTCATTTAGCAAGATGGTGGTAAGGTTTCTACAATATCTTAACATCGAAGAAAACATTAAGTGGTGTTTTGTAAATTCAGGGCGATTTGTGAGCCACTACGAGAGGCTCACGGTATACTAAGATCTCTGTTAGGTCAGTAATTATTCGCGGTAAAGTGTCGAGTGGCTGAAGTGTGTGTGGCTTGGCTCGTTTGATGGCCTTCGGGGTTGGGGGATGCTGGGAGAATGCTCTGCGGATCGGATGGACATCAGATGAGGGTGGGACTTGGGATTGCCTTAAATTTCTCAGGCTTTGCCAATGTCCTTGTGAGGACTAAATATAATCAAAACCATTCCTTGTAAGGAATAAATATAACCAAAACCATTTCTTGTGAGGATTAAATTCAGTCCACGTGAGGAAGCGACGAAAAATTGGGAGGCTACTGAATCTGACAGGTCCTCATTAGGACCATTTCAGTGCAATAAAGAAAATTCCAATCAGTGAGCCTTATAAGACCCAACCGAACCCGAGGAGCAGAGACGAGAAAATATAACCAGTCCTGTTTAGGGCTAACTCGAAAGCGAGCAAAGAAAGAAAAATATATCAACATTTAAATTTTGAGCACAACCCACTACTGAACCTAAGGAATTCCAATTGACGTGAACAAGGCCTTAGTCGTACCGGAATACGATAATGTTACCAATAGTGGGTTGTGCTCAATATTTAAATCTCAAATCCCGGATAAAACAAAATAAATCAATATCAAAATTAACAAACAAACAACTGACCTCAATTATAACTGACGCCGAAGAAGCAGGTTGAACGAGGTCGAAGTATTTTTGGTTTTCGTAAATACCGTACCAAAATAAAACCAATGGTTGTTTCACCGCTGAGGTCATGCGAAGACCTCAATGTAAGGAGAGAGCTGGAGTTGTGATTTACAGAGCACGAATTGTGGGACAATGAAGACAGGCAACTGACAAATAATTCGTGTCATAAATGACAGATCTCTGCAAGCTGGCTCGGGGTTGATGATTTCACGCGACAAAAACTGGCGGCACTTGACATCACTGATAGCAGACACGGATATGGTTAGAGTCCGAGACGATGTAAGTGCATTCAAAAGCACTGGGCTGCGTGGACAACCAGCATTCCTATGCTCTGAAATTTGCTGTACCAGCGAGAAACTGAGCTTCTGTTTGTATGCCCGGAGTGATACAATATCGATTCCTTCCTTCCTTCCTTCTATCTATCTATCTATCTATCTATCTATATATCTATCTATCTATCTATCTATCTATCTGTCTGCCTGTCTGTCTATATGGATTACCTTCCCCTTAATAATAGAAATAATAATAATAAAACCCTATTATAACAGCCAGTCCCCTTTTGGTAGACCAGTATATTCCACTTAGCTCATAAAAAGTGCCACACCATTATTTAATATTACTGAGTCGTGTAGTATTGATTTTTGCATTTTCCTCATGCCTTTATAATGCATATCTTTTATATTGTTGCTGTTCTCAGTTAGCCTTGAATGATGTGTGTATGAAATAATTATGAAAGAGAGATAGAAGGGCAGAATGTTAGACGGGCCTGCGTGCCCAATTCTTAACCCTTTGAAAATAAAGTGTGTTCGTTCTATCTATCTGTCTGTTTATCCTATTATCCATCTATAAAATAAAATTCGTTAGTTTTTTTTCGTTTTATGTAGATCAGAAGGGCTCAGAATGTAAGACGGACCTATGACCCCAATTCTTAACCCTGTGAAAATAAATTTCGATCTGATTGTTACTCAGAAACCAAAGCTGACAGAAAACGCCACTTGGCATTTCAGTCTTAAGACCGTGTCCTTACAAGATACTATACTAGAAATCCTACCACCCTGGCGCAAACAGTGTTACCTGCCCAACGCCGCAGAAAAGCCCTTGCGATAGCACATGACTCACCCTTCGCGGGACATATCGCCTATGTCAAAACCCGGTCAAGATTCAATCAATCATGTGCCATGCCGGAAAGCGAGGGCGGTCATGACTCGCCATTTCTCTCGATCACCAGAGTCGTGGATCAGCTCAGTGTTCCTGTCTCGTCCATGCCATGTGACCAAGCCATCCAGGTATTTTCCTCTTGGTCTGTTCCCTTCGATCTTGCCAGTTGTCACCAAGTTCTCCAATCCATTTCTTCTCATAACATGTCCAAAAAATTTTGACTGTCTACGTCTAATTTCTCTAATCAAAAGCAATGGCCAAGATTACCGACTCAATTTTACTGGCCTAAATACTGCAAAGGATACTGGGCCGTGTCAGATAGAGTTCTACTAGTTAAATTAAGCGGCAGACCTTTTAGCATAAATGTAATTCAAGTGTATGCCCCAACAGGAGAATCCAGTGAAGACAGTGTAAAAGAATGTTATAATGACATAGTCTGCTAGAAAAGTACAAATTCAGAAATCTCATCTCATCTCATCATCTTGTACCTTGCGGTGTCGAGGTGAAGTATAAACAGCGGGAGAGTGCCCGCTTATGGGCCTCGTGTATCGATATGCCCATGGACTCCGTTATTCCCTGCGTCCATCGTTTACGTGGTCGGCCTCTTCCTCTGCTTTCCTCTGGTCTGTACATCATTGCTTGTTGTGGTAAACTGTTAGTTGGTAACCTACTTGCATGGCCAAACCATTTGATTTGCTGCCTTCTAATAAAATCTAGTGCAGCTACAACCCCAACTTTAGTCCTGATTTCTTCATTTCTGATCTTATCTCTTCTTGATACATTGAGTATTCTTCTCAGGAATCGCATTTCTGTTGTTGTGATTTTTCTTTTCTCTTTTTCTGTCATTGTCCAGGTTTGGCATTGGTAGCATAGAGTTGGTAGGAAGATTGTATTGTAAAGTGCTTTCTTAGTAGTTATTGATACATGTTTGTTCTTTAGTATTGATGCCATTTGTCCAATGAGTTGGTTTGCCTTATTGCATCAAATTTCGATCTCGTCTTCTGATTTGCCATTTGATGATATTATACTTCCTAGGTACTTGAAACTCTTTACTTGTTTCAAAGGATGTTCGTTTAAGTGAATCGTTGTTGTTTTGTCTTCTTTAGCTATAGTCAATACCTCTGTTTTACTTCTGCTACACATTTCGTTTAGACTATTCATGTGGTCTTGTAATTCAGCTTCTGATTTTGCTATTAGTGCTTGGTCGTCCGAAAACAAGAGTTCTCTAATGGTTAGATTTGCAGATGGTTCTACTTCTGTGTTCTCGTCATGCGGTGTTCTTGCGGTCTCTGTTTGGGTGGTTTCTTTACATATATTGTCTATATATGTTGTCTATATATGTTACTAGCTGACCCGGCCGGCTTCGCCCAGCCCCTGGCAGGGAGCGTCTCATTGAATTCATATAAGTAGTCAGTATACATTCAAATACATTTCTCCAAGCGCACAGAGTACGCGTTCGGCCCCTGCTCCCGTTCCCGTTCCGTTGCTCGTCTGTTTCCTGATGCTCCCGTTCCCGTTGATCGTCTGTTTCTGATGCTCCCATTCCCGTTGCTCTTCTGTTTCTGATGCCCCGTTCCCGTTCCCGATGCTCCTCTGTATTGGGCCTGCGTGCCCAATTCTTAACCCTTTGAAAATAAAGACTTATTATTATTATTATTATTATTATTATTATAAGCTCGTAGTGCCTTTTTCTTTCGTGCTTGAGGAAAAAGTGTTGATTTTAAACTAACTAACTATTTAAGTTGGATCCGCGGGAGTGAGAAAAACATCTGTACACAATTTTATCTCAATGGGATGGACCGTTCGGGAACGCATAAAATACAAACAGAAAATTAAATAAAAATTAAAAATTGATTTTAAACTAACTATTTCAGTTGGATCCGTGTGAGTGAGCAACATGTGTACAAAATGTCATCTCAATCAGATGGACCGTTCGGGAACACATAAAGGACACGCACGCACGCACGCACGCACGCACACGCGCACGCACACACACACACACACACACACACACACACACACACACACACACACACACACATTCTCTTCTTCTACTAAGAAAAAGATTGGAAGAGGACTATTTTCATTCCAATAACTAAAAAGGGCAACCTGAAACTACTAACGTAAACTTACCAAGATATCACGAACACCCAATAAATGCTGGGTTGACTATGGCGTATTTCAAAGGATATGCAACTAACTTTCTCTCCAAAAAATATTACAGTATTCAGTATAGATGTCGAAGAGAAATAAAAAGATGAGTTAGAAAATGTTCACGTATCTAAAATAGATGCATTATTTTTATGAATACTTTGAAGATGCCTTAAAGTTTTTATCACTTTGTTTATAACACATATGACTGTAGATAACTTCTTTAAACATTTTATAAAACTTTAAGAAAAATACAACAATTGTTTAAATTACATAATATAGCAATGCTACTAAAAGTAATGTCCCTTGATATAAACATTTCTGGTTAAGTCCCCTTGCAATATTTTAATTAATGTTATTTTATTACATAAGAAAACTGTTTTTAAATTACCTATCTATATCAGTTGGCTCCGCGGGAGTGAGAACAACATATGTACAAAATTCCATCTCAATCGGATGGACCGTTCGGGAACGCATAAGGGACAAACAAACAAACAAACATTGTCTTTTATATATATAGATAAACAAGAGAGGGGACAGGACACAACCTTGTCGTACTCCGGATCTTATGATGAAAAGTGTTGAGTGTCCTCCAGTTGCTCTCACTATGCATTCACTGTTGTTGTATAAGCTTCTACATAGGTATGTTAGATGTGTACTCAGTCCAGATTGTTTAAGGATTTCCCACAGCTTCAGAAATGTACATCATAATAGGGGACTTCAATGCAAAAGTAGGAAATCAAGGTGATAGATACACAGTAGGAAACTATGGTTTAGGAGAGAGAAATGAAAGAGGACACAGACTTGTAGAGTGGGCAAAAGAGCAGGAAATGATTGTAGGAAACACCTGGTTTAAACAACACCCTAGAAGATTATGGACATGGAGGAGTCCTGATAGCAGGATTAGAAACCAGATTGATTACATTTTGATTAGCAGAAGATTTAGAAATGCGCTAACAATAGCAAAAACAGTACACAGTGCTGATTGTTATAGTGACCACATATTACATACAGGAACATTGAGGATAAAGTTAAACAAAATCAAGTATAAAACAGGAAGCACTAAATATGATTTGTATACATTAACGACAAGGAAATACCAAAAAATAATTCAACATAGAAGTACAGAACAGATTTGATATATTGTCTGATCTAGAGATCCTATTCCAGGATGGGGATGATCAATGGGAAATGTTGAAGAATTCAATCAATGTGGCTGCAGAAACAACTATTCCAAAATTAAAGAAGGTGAGTCGTAAGAAATGGATGACTGAAGAAATTTTATAACTAATGGAAACAAGAAGACTCAACAAAAATAATTCTGCCAAATATGAAGAAATTCACAGAAAAGTCAGAATATTATGTAAGCAGGCAAAAGAAGCATGGCTTGAGAAAAACTGCTTAGAAATTGAAAAACAACACAAAAGTCAAAATACCAAATTAGTGCATAAAAAAATTCAGGAACTTACTCATAAAAGAACAAGTATATCAGCAGGCTGTCTAAAAACTAAAGATGGCAAGATCATAATAGAAAAAGATCAGATTCTACATGTATGGTCAGACTATGTGAAAAACCTTTATGATGATAACAGAGATGAACAGGATGATATTCAATTTAATAATGAAGGACCGCCAATTTTGAAGATGGAGGTTCGAAATGTTCTTAAACATATGAAAACTGGCAAGGCCCCCGGTTCAGTTAACATCACAACAGAAATGATTAAAGCTTTAGAAGAATATGAAATAGATCAAGTAAACAGGCTGCTGAACACATTATATGATACTCGAGATATACCTCCTGAATTATGTAACTCTGTATTTATTGCAATCCCAAAGAAATCAGGAGCTTTGGAATGTGATCAAAATACAACAATTAGTATAATGAGTCACATCACAAAGATTTTGCTAAAAATTATCATGCAAAGACTGAGGAAGAAAATACAAACTGAAATAGGGGGAGAACAATGTGGGATTGTAGAAGGAAAGGGTACAGTAAATGCTGTGTATATGCTGCCATCAGTTATTGAACGTTCTATAGAAGTAAACAAGGATATACATCTTTGCTTTATTGACTACACAATGGCTTTCGATAGAGTAAGACATGTCAACATGGTAGATATGCTTGCAGATCTACGAATTGATGAGAAAGACATTAGACTTTAAAAAAACATATATTGGAAACAACAAGCTGCCATAAGGATTGATAATGAAGTGGGACAATATCAGCCTATTAAGAGAGGTGTTAGGCACGAATGTGTAATGTCTCCAGATCTATTTTCCCTGTACAGTGAAACTATTTTCAGAAATGTAGAAGATATAAATGGAATCAGTATTGGAGGACGAAACATCAATAACATTAGATATGCAGATGATACAGTATTGATTGCAGACAATGCACAGGATCTGCAACAATTAGTAGATGCGGTTGCTGCACACAGTGAACAACTGGAATTAGAATTAAACTGTAAAAAGGCACAGATTATGTTCGTCACTAGGAAGAACGAAATACCACAATGTAATAAACAAGTAAATGGGAATATTCTTCAACAAGTGAATCGGTACAATTATCTCGGAACAGTCATAACATTTGATGGGAGATACCTTGTAGAGATTAGAACAAGAATCGCCATGGCGAAAGTAGCCTTTAGCAAGATGAAAAACATACTGACCAATAAAAAGATGTCAATTGAAACGAGAAAAAGAGTGTTGAGGGGATACATAGAGCCTGTTATTTTGTATGGATGTGAAACTTGAACAATGAGCAGTCAAACTGAAAAACATCTGATGGCTGCAGAAATGTGGTTTCTGAAGAAAATTCAAAGAACCATGGACATACTGAAAAACCAATGACCAAATACTACAGGAGACAAATGAAAATCGTAAATTGGTTAGAGAAATTAGACGTAGACAGTCAAAAGGTTTTGGGCATGTTATGAGAAGAAATGGATTAGAGAACTTAGTGACAACTGGCAAGATCGAGGGGAACAGACCAAGGGACAGACCGAGAAGTAAATACCTGGATGGCTTGGCCACATGGCATGGTGGAGACAGGAACACTTAGCTGCTCCACGACTCTGGTGATGGAGTGAAATGGCGAGTCATGACCGCCCACGCTTTCTGGCATGGTACATGATTGATTGATTGATTGAAATACAGCAATGATATCAGACAATATCGCAGAACATGCCAAATGTGTCAGAAGCTGGTTTAAAAAGGCAAACACCGACAAGCCAAAATCCAGCCAACTGATGTAGCTTCTCGACCATTTGAAAAGGCATCAGTAGACATTGTCGGCAGTAAACCATGTCTCATCAACAGGCAATATATTTAATTTAAACATGGTTGATCTATGTACAAGATGGCCAGAAGCAGTGCCTCTTAAGAACAATAGTTCCATAAATATTACAGAAGTGTTTTTTTTTTAATTTATTCGCCAGAATTGGCTTCCCAGACACTATTCTATTTATATATCTGGACTTCCGGTCGCCAGCATGGTGGTTAGGCATTGAACCGTTGGGGCCTGTGGCGTGTTTATGCTTGTGGCTACGGTTTACAATCGCATTTTCCTCATGTTGGTCTGGTAGTACATGGTTCTGTCGTTCTGCTACTGAGTGAGAGCGTGGGCGACACCGTGAGATTTGAAATTCGCGTGGAATGCTTTTACATCTGTCCTGTACAGTGAACTGCGTGTTCAGAACAATGACTACCGGCGATTGCTGAATTTACTGTTTTGCCCTTTCGGTTCACGAGTGCATTTTTCGGGAGATTCTTGGGAGTCTGCGCTGAAGCTGCGGAGTTAGTGCTTTGTGCGACACTTTCGGCGGGTCGCCCTGCGGTAAGAGACCGAGCCATATGAGAAAACCCGTGTCAATGAGGTCTTTCTCGTGACTGCCGAGTCCATCGACGATGAACTGTGGTATTCATGAATGAATTTTGTGTTAACATTCTGACGGCGGCAATATGCACAGTGTACCTGTGCGGGCTTGCTGGATTGTCGAGACTCCTGTCTATTCCACTTTTCACATTGGACAGTGGGGATCATTTTGTGTGATATTCGCTGGCACGGGAATGGAGCATAATGGGGACGACCCGTTTCCGTGAAGTTGGAACCTCGACTAACTAACACAATTCTATCTGACAGAGTTAGTCAATTTATTTCAGCAGCCACCCAAGCTGTCAGTAAAATGCTTGGCATAAAGCAATGCTTTAATAGCCCCTACCACCCACATACAACGGGGATCATAGAAAAGATTAACGGGGACCTAAAACACATGCTGGCTACAGTCACAGAGGAATGTCCAACCGACTGGGACACATTACTCCCCGCTGTTCTTTTTGCATACCGAGAAGCAAAACATTGCAGTACATGCTTCTCAAATTTTGAACTTGTTTATGGTGCCAACCCACGAGGCCCATTAGCTATATTTAAAGAATTATTAATTGGGAAAGCCACTGACAACAAAACCTTGTCAGATTATCAGTAAGGCACAAACCTTCGTGATATAATCATGAAATATTGTATAATTGCCAAAGAAACATTGCGACAGACAGGCGCTATCTACAGAGACTACGCCAACAGAAAGACCAAAACATTGACATTGGCACCAGGACAGGACGTTTTGTTAATTCTACCAGAAAACAGGGACTTACTGGCGAATTCCTGGCAAGGACCGTTCAAAATACTTCGAAAGATATCAGCAGTTGACTACGAAGTGTCAATCAACAACCGCAACAAAATATATCATATGAACATGATAAAACCCTACTACAAAAGAGACGAAGAGCATGACAAACAACACGACGATATAGCAGCAACCACCACAATAGTGGACCACACAGACACGGACGAGGCAGACAAGATACCAGTGCCAACAGTTGACACAACATACGCAATACAAGACATCAAACTTTCACCAAACCTCTCTAAAATAGATCAAGACAGCTGTACACAACTTCTAAAAGAATATGCAACAATTTTCTCAAATCAACCTAGAAGAACTGACTTGCTTAAACACCATATCACACTCACAAGTCAGATACCCATTAAAAGTTGACCGTACTCTATACCATTACATTATAGAGAAAAACTCCACCAAGAAATCATAGACCTTGAAAAACATAACATCATTAGGAAATCACACTCACAATACTTTTCTCCTATTGTCATTGTGAGAAAAAAGGACGGCTTCACACGACTCTGCGTAGACTACCGCAAATTAAATTGCATCACACAGCTAGATGCAGTACCTACGCCTAACTACGACGACCTAATCATGAATATGACAGACTCTAGACGTTTTTCAAAACTCGACATGACGAAGCGGTACTGGCAAATACCCATGACAGACGAATCTATCAACCTAACAGCATTTCCCACACCATGGGGCTTATATGAATGGAATTATCTTCCATTTGGTTTAGTGAACGCTCCAGCAACCATTGTTAGGATGACAAGATTGTTAGTACAGGACATACTACACGTCGAGTCATATATCGATGACATCTGCATTCACACCAGTAACATAACAGAACACATAGCGACACTCCGACAGATCTTTCACCGGATCAAGCAACCCGGTCTGACGATAAAACCCAGCAAAGTGGAAATAGGTTGCAATGAAATAGACTTTTTGGGGTGCAAGATCTCTGACGGTAATATATCAAGTGACAACAAAATTGTTTCCAAAATTGTGAATTTGAATGTTCCGCCGACTAAGAAAGACGTTCGAAGAATGTTGGGTGTGTTGAACTATTATAGAAAATTCATACCAAAATTTTCAGAGTTGACAGAAATTTTCACCAACCTGTTGACGAAACGTCAACCCAAAATCATTGTAAAGAGTTTTTTTTTTTTTTTTTTTTTTTTTTTTTTTTTTTTTTTTTTTTTTCGCATATCCTTTACAGGACATCGCTGTCAACATCAGCATCTTTTAGCTGATTGTTGATTTCCTGGCAAGATTACGCTCAGTAGTTTGCCATTGCTATCTGAGCGACCGGCTCACATACCCTGTAAGTTACCGAGGCGGAGATAACCGCTACCAATTCTAGCGCAACGTCACGTTACTTACGAGAGTATTCGAGATTACGGAGAAAGTCGTGTAACCTCTAGACCAGGGAAGCAGGCGTAAAGAGTGTAGACCTAACAAATACTCTTGCAAAAATGAAAATGAATTTTTCTAAAGCTTCCATTCTGAAACTTCCTAACCCTAATTTAATATTTACAATGAGAACAGATACCAGTGGGATCGGATTGGCAGTAGTGCTTATGCAGACTTACGAGAACATCCTACACCCCTTACTGTACGTCAGCCACAAATTATCTCGATGCAAAAATGATACAGTATACCCGAGCTTGAATGTCCTGCATTTATATTTTTCAATCACAAAGCTCTCAAAGTATGCGCTCGGGACACATTTTATATTGCAGTCCGACAATAGTCCACTCAGCATCCTACACCAGGGCAAGCCATCAAACCATAGTATTGCCAGATGGGCTCTATTGCTTCAGAGCTACAGCTTCACTATACAACATATAAAATGAGCAGAGAACACACTTGCGGACCTACTGTTCAGACTTCCGTTAGAGAATACAACGAATGAACCAACTACGTCTGAGTGCAACGAATTAATCTAACACATTATAGCGCAAAGAACTAGTCAACCACGTCTGAGCGCAACGAACTAACTTACCACATTACAGCGCAGAGAACACTACAAAACTGTCATATTTAATAGAACAATATTTTATGGATAACTTACACATAGAATTTTAACAGTGCGATAGATATTTATAGTGAGTGTATTCAAGATGAAACAGACACATTTTCCGGTGACAGCACCTACGTATGCTATATACTTTACTTAGCAATACATAATGTGCTCGATTTGTTGACATTGTATTTATGTTCAACCATGACGAACGATCTTTTCAACTCTAGCTAATAAGATTACTCAAATATTTAAGTATTTTAATAATAAGTATGAATGACAGTGTGAATGAAACATATGGCATTAAAATGTGAATACAAGTATTTGAATGAAAGAAAGTGAGTATTGTAATCTAATAATCATCGTTCGGCATCAAACATTCACATTTGTCATACATGTCACAAATTTGAATGCCAGGACGCCAAGCGTATGGCGCTTAGAGAAAATAAACAAATGTAATTTTTTTTTCAAAATTGTAATTATTAGACTGAACTAAAACAAAGGTCAGAGTTTATACAGTAGAAAATAATGCACCCAAGGGAAGCAATCTACTTATAATAAAAGTGTAACCCACAATTAATTATTCCAACTGCTATAGTTGGCTAATACGTACCAAAGATGATCGTCTAGATATGAGCGAGTTTCAATTCTCATATACTCTTCATTGCTTCCACTTGTCCTTGCTTTTGTTCTTCTCGCCCTGTCGTCACCTTCTGATGTAGTCACAGGAGATCTCCTTGACTGTATGTTGTGTTTGTGAATGTGTTTGTTTGCTGATGAAGGCTAATCGCCGCAATGTTCTGTATGTGTCTTAACTCTGTTATGTAAAGCTGCACTACTTTGTGTCATTTTATATTGTTTACACTTTCACAGCTTTACCGCAGTTCCACTTAATTTTATTCATATTTTTTTAAGATGTGGGGAGACCAGGGATTAGATACCTGGCCACTATGTCCAGTAAACTTTTTCCTGATGCCGAGACAGATTAGTCACAACATAACGCCTAACAGTGAATTGTTGAGAGAGGGGTCTTAGCTTGAAAGATAGCATATATCGGCGTAACCTTGTCCGAACCAACATGCATACAACAACACGAAAATTTACACACTCACACATACCAACATACATAAAACACGAAAATTTAAACAAGGAGCATAAACAATAGTTTGCACGATTTATTGCCTGGCATATTTCTATATTCGCCTCGTCAGGTGCATAATGCGAGATTACTTATCATATGAAGCGAATAAACAAATAATATTGTGGCTGAAATATTAAATACGAACATTATAGAAATCGCTGCCAGCCTCTCAAACACTGTTCACATGCATTTCGCAAAGATGATGACATACATGTTATCCCATTTGGTAATTTGATACAAGTTCATGAACATTAATCTCTCTCTCTCTCTCTCTCTCTCTCTCTCTCTCTCTCTCTCTCTCTCTCTCTCTCTCTCTCTCTCTCTCTCTCTCTATCTATCTATCTCTCTCTCTCTCAAATTCACACACATTCACACATATAGAAAACACGTTTCAAGCATTACCAAATTAAACTAACAATATCCATTCATCCATCATCTGCCATGCCGATAAGCGTGGGCGGTCATGTTTGCCATCTCACTCGATCACCAAAGTCGTGGATCAGCTACGAGTTCCTGTCTCGACCATGCCACGTGGCCAAGCCATTCAGGTATTTACTCCTCGGCCTTCCCCTTGGTCTCTTCTCTTCAATCTTGCCAGTGGTCACCAAGTCTCCAAGTCATTTCTTCTCATAACATGCCCAAAACATTTTGACTGTCTATGTCTAATGACTGATCAGTTTACGATCTTCATTTGTTTCTTGAAGAACTTGTTCATTGGTTTTTCTGTCTGTCTTTGGTATTCTTTGCATTTTCCTCAGAAACCACATTTCCACAGCCATGAGATGTTTTTCAGCTTGACTGCTCATTGTCCACGCTTCACATCCATACAAAAGTACAGGTTCTATGTAGCACTTCAACATTCTTTTTCTCGTTTTAGCTAACAATATACTTTGATATTATTATCATCATTATCACAATCATCATCATTATTATAATTTGGTTTTAAAAACATTTCCTTGTTTATTCCCTGTTTAGTGTATCATGGACAAGTTAGATATTGTAGCAGTGTTATCTTTGTTAGATTATTCCTAATTGCAATGCTCCACAGAAACATGGAATAATGTAGCAGTGTTATCTTCGTTAGATTATTCCTAATTGTAATGCTCCACAGAAACATGGGATATTGTAGCAGTGTTATCTTTGTTAGATTATTCCTAATGTTAATGCTCCACAGAAAAGTGGGATATTATAGAAGTGTTATTTGTGTTTAATTATTCATAGCTTTAATTCTCCACAGAAAAGTGGGATATTACAGCAGTGTTATCTTTGTTTAATTATTCATAACTTTAATTCTCCACGGACAAGTGGGATATTGTAGCAGTGTTATCTTTGTTACATTATTCCTAACTTTGTGAGACCTCATGAGCCTCCATTCTCTGGTAGGATTTTCCTTGCTTTGTGACCAACAAAATGGACCCATTTAACTTCTCTAGTTGTACAAGTTCCAAGAAAGCATCCACTACCGTGGACACGCTGTAAAATAGAAACAAATCAAAACAATGAAGTAAGGTTTGTGACTGTGTGTTGTAAATTATTATTTACCTAACAATCAGTTCTATTATATTTTTTTTTAAATTTCTATTATCCATAAGCCTTAGCTGGCAACTGGTCTAGGATGGAAGTTTTGACAGGCGGGCAGTATTGGTTTACTGACGCGACAGCTTGTGCAGCTTGTCTTGTTCCAGACGTATTGGTGTGACCTTTCCTCTGGAGTAAACTACGCAGACCGAGAGAGGGATCATGCTGCATAAACTTTGTTACCTTTCCTCTGGAGTATACCAGGCAGCTCAAGAGTTGGATCATGTTGCATGGGCTTTGTTACCTTTCCTCTGGAGTACACCAGGCAGTTCCAGAGTGGGATCATGCTGCATGGGCTTTGTTACCTTTCCTCTGGAGTACACAAGGCAGTTCCAGAGTGGGATCATGCTGCATGAGCTTTGTTACCTTTCCTCTGGAGTACACCAGGCAGGTCAAGAGTGGGATCATTCTGCAAAAATGTTGTTACCTTTCCTCTAGAGTACACCTGGCAGGTTGAGAGAGGGATCATGCTGCATGGGATATGTTACCTTTCCTCTGGAGTATACCAGGCAGCTCAAGAGTTGGATCATGTTGCATGGGCTTTGTTACCTTTCCTCTGGAGTACACCAGGCAGTTCCAGAGTGGGATCATGCTGCATGGGCTTTGTTACCTTTCCTCTGGAGTACACCAGGCAGTTCCAGAGTGGGATCATGCTGCATGAGATATGTTACCTTTCCTCTGGAGTACACCAGGCAGTTCCAGAGTGGGATCATGTTGCATGGGATATGTTACCTTTCCTCTGGAGTACACCAGGCAGTTCCAGAGTGGGATCATGTTGCATGAGATATGTTACCTTTCCTCTGGAGTATACCAGGCAGTTCCAGAGTGGGATCATGTTGCATGGGATATGTTACCTTTCCTCTGGAGTACACCAGGCAGTTCCAGGGTGGGATCATGTTGCATGGGATATGTTACCTTTACTCTGAGTACACCTGGCAGGTTGAGAGAGGGACCATACTGCATGGGATTTGTAACCTTTCCTCTGTAGTACACCAGGCAGGTCGAGAGTGGGATCATGCTGCATAAACTTTGTGCTATAGAAATTTGAATCCGTCCCGGTGCTGATCGAACACATGACCACCGGGTCGGCAGGCGAGCTATAAATAGAATATTTAAATTCTTTAACCAGAAAAACACAACATTTCTGGCCCTGAACATGGGTGTTCTATTGCAAAGATTTACCTCAGTTACTTATGGTTATTCAAATATCTGGGCACGTGGATAACATCAGATGGAAGAAGCATTACGGAGACAAAGAACAGAATAGGACAAGTGACAATTGTATTGTCTCAAACGAAGAATATTTTATGCATTAATTTCTATTCATTGGAAGTTAGGAAAAGAACTCTTACGTGTTACACAGTACCAGTTCTAACGTATGACTGATATTCCTGGACAATTAGTGAACAAGCTCGCGGGGGGGGGGGGGAGAGAGAGAGAGAGAGAGAGAGAGAGAGAGAGAGAGAGAGAGAGAGAGAGAGAGAGAGAGAGAGAGAGAGAGAGAATAGAAGAGGGATAGGAAGAGAGAGGGGGGACCATTGATGATTTGGAGATGTAGTTTTGTAGATGTGGGCTGAAAATTCTTGGACTGACAAAATGAGTAACCTGGACATTTTATGGAAGGCTAAATAGCAAAGATAATTTATTATGTACATTAGAAAGATGCAGTCATCATTTTTAGCCACATTATGGGAAGATAAAAACTGGAATATGTTGTGGCAACTGAAAAGACTTGTGGAAAGAGAGATAGAGAAAGACAACTAGAGAAAATTCTGGACAGTCTTGTGTCATAGCACGGAAGGGGGTCAGCAAACGAACTAATACATGCTCCTGGAGATCTAAGATGAAGAGAAGCATGATTATCCACGCTAGACGGCCAGACACTTGACAGTGGTGACCCATGGCAACAGCTCGCAGATACCACACAGATCAATCAATGGTTAATTATTAAACAATGAGGTCACGACTTACGGCATAATGGTTTCCTCAATTATGTCCTTCACCTTCTCATAGAAATGTACTTTGTCATTGTCAAGCTTCCGTATGAGATCGGTCTCTGTAGAGTCTGGGCACAAGATGCCAAACTCGATTCCCTGCGCCACTAAAAATGGCTGAAGCTGAACAATAACAAAAGAAATTAGCAAGGAACAAATAATGGCAAACCTACACTGTTATAAATAACTGCGGAAAATGCAAACAATACCATGGACAGACAGAAAAACCATGAACAAGTTCTACACTCACTGGCCCCTTGCCGTCTTGACG
Source organism: Cepaea hortensis (assembly GCA_963921405.1). NCBI lineage: Eukaryota > Metazoa > Mollusca > Gastropoda > Stylommatophora > Helicidae > Cepaea > Cepaea hortensis. Next base: position 20,000,364 of record OY992881.1, on the reverse strand, counting down.
TATGATAGTTTGTTATTTTATGCTTCAAATAAAAGGCATAAAAACTACAACCCATGGCGGTAAGACCCGGGATGGAGTTATACCTCTCCATATCACAAAGCCTTGATTGAATTGCAGAGATCATGAGTTGCCCATGCAGCATGATTCTCCTAGTTTACTCCAGAGGAAAGGTAACACCAATACGTGTGGAACAAGAAAAACTGCAGAAGCTGCTGGATCAGCAAAGCGATGCTGAACTGTCCGCCTCTCGGATCCCGCATCCTAGACCAGTTACCGACCAAGACTTAGGGCCTGGTCTGCCCTGTCGATGCTGGGCACGCATGCAGCGTGACAACAACCTCGCGTAGTGGAACGGGGAGTGTTCAGAGTTTTGTCAATAATGGGGTGCTTTCATGAAACCTGATTATTTTTTTTTTTTTTTTAATCTTACCATTTATTTTTTCATTCTCATTCATTTCTCAGACATTTAGTCTTTAGGTTGCATTTCCTCGCACTAGGGTAAAGCTTGTACCCTCCCAATTGCGCTCCTCCACCCTAAGCCGTTGGCTTAATGTGGGGTGTCGGGTTTGGTGAGTGCCGCCCATGATACAGAGAATATTAAAGACATCTGGATACACCAGTGGCATCTTTCGGTGTGCAGTAATTTTTTTCTTGCGGGATTTTGTAACAAAAATGTGACGATGTGTGCGAGACTGAGAGACGGAAAGGATTTATAAGATGGTAGTGATTGACAAGACGAGGTAGACAAGGGTGATTTGTTGTGGGTTGACTTAACGCAAGTGAAGATGTGTAGGGTAATGTACTGAGAGTTGACTTACGGCAAGTGAAGATGTGTAGGGTGATGTGTTGAGAGTTGACTTACTACAAGTGAAGATGTGTAGGGTGATGTGTTGAGAGTTGACTTACTACAAGTGAAGATGCGTAGGGTGATGTGTTGAGAGTTGACTTACTACAAGTGAAGATGTGTAGGGTGATGTGTTGAGAGTTGGCTTACTACAAGTGAAGATGTGTTGGGTGATGTGTTGAGAGTTGACTTACTACAAATGAAGATGTGTTGGGTGATGTGTTGAGAGTTGACTTACTACAAGTGAAGATGTGTAGGGTGATGTGTTGAGAGTTGACTTACTACAAGTGAAGATGTGTA
>OY992881.1:19854220-19996720 GCA_963921405.1 Cepaea hortensis | reverse complement strand
TGTTCTGAATTTGGTTTAACAATTAGCAAAAAGAAGACACAGATTATGTCACAAGGTGCACATGGGGTACCATCAATCTTTATTGACTACGCCGAACTAGAGATGGTAGACCATTTTACATATCTAGGATCAGTGGTAAATAGCAAATTATCCCTAGATCAGGAAATCAACATCCGGATTGGTAAGGCAGCAACAACAATGAACAGGTTAAGAAAAAGAGTCTGGGAGAACAGGAAGCTTACTGCCAAAACAAAAGTCCTTGTCTATCAAGCCTGTGTCCTTAGTACTCTTCATTATGGCAGTGAAACCTGGACAACTTACTCACACCAAGAGAAACGTTTAAACAGCTTTCATATGCGGTGTCTGCGAACAATTCTTAGTAATAAGTGGCAAGACAAAATCACAAATACTGAAGTATTGGAAAGATCAGGTTGTGTGGCGGTTTATTCCATGCTCAGTCTTCGTAGACTTAGATGGATAGGACATCTTAGGAAGATGGATGATGGTAGAATACCAAAGGACATCTTTTGTGGTGAATTACAGATGGGTAAGAGATCTCAGGGTCGGCCTCTACTACGATACAAAGATATGTGTAAGCGGGACATGATTGATACAGGCATTGATAATGCACAGTGGGAGCAAGTCGCCGCTGAACGTGTTGCATGGAGGGCAAAGATCATAAATGGAATAAAGACAAAGGAGAAAATTATTGCAGATAAGTCACACACTGAGCGTGTGAGACGTAAGATGGTGCATGATGGTAGAAATGACCACGTGTTCGCATGCACCCACTGTGAACGGACATTTACAGCGCGAATTGGCCTTATCAGTCACATTCGCTACCGCCATAGGTAAAAGTTATGCCTTTTTAAAGCACAAACTATCGTCTGTCAAGACGGCAAGGTGCCATTGAATGAAATGGTATATAATTTACGGGTCAGAGATGAAGTGCATATTATTAAAGGTATTACACCTTCACACAGAAACATTAGCGTTGAATAGTTAATTTTCTCGTTGGACACGAGATTGGCCTTATGACAACAGCCTCGCGTAGTGGAACGGGGAGTGTTCAGAGGTGTTGTCAATATTGGGGTGCTTTCATGAAACCTGATTCTTTTTTTTTTTAATCTTACCATTTATCGCTAAAATCTGAATGTGTGAATATTGTTGAATGGGATTGAAATTTTGTACACTTCAAAGCATCGCTATGAAGTTGTACACATATTTTGATCAAGAAGCTGATAGCAGGAAACTGTTTCATATACTATTTCAAATACCGAGAAAAGAATAGTGCATGCATTTGGTTTGAGTAAACGGTCGATGGTTGCAAGAATCTGGAATGAAACCACCACGCAATAAGCAAACGGTAGGTAGAAAGACAGCTTTGACATGGATGTCATAAGGCGAACTATTATTAAAATGCTGGATACTAAAGAAACAGTGAATGTAAGAAAACGTAGGGTTTGGTTGAGAAAGAACAATGCCATAGAGCTATCCAAGACAACTTTGTAGAAAACTATAAGGACATTAGGCTTCACGTTTAGAAAGTACAATTTAGGTAGAAATATCATTTGCGAGCAACCACATTTAGGAGCCATGAGAAGGAAATACCTACGTGAAATAAGGGAAATATACAAAGAAAATTATGACATAGAGTATTTGGATGAAGCCTGGATCAATGCGCACCACACTAGTGAAGAGGAATGGCAATCAGTGGATGGAAAGATAAAGTGATATGTGCCCAGTAGTATAGGACAGCATTTGGTCATAACCCATGCTGGTAGTACGCATAATGGCTTACTACAGAATGCTGGACTCATGTTCGTATCAAAGCATACAGACAATAGGGATTATCATAATAAGATGAATGGTAATGTATTTAGAGATTGGCTCGAGAATACAGTGCTTCCATCCCTAGATAGACCGTCGTGTCCAATTATGGACAATGTATGATATCACAATGTTGTTGCCCAAGAAGACAAAATACCTACAGCATCGAACATAAAGGTAGCAGTAAAGATATAGCTCCGAATGGAAAACATACCATTTCCAGAAATGTATTTCAAGCTAGAATTGTTGTCCCTTGTAAAACAGACGCCAAAAAGCGAGAAATATCAAATCGACAAGTTGACAGAAGAGCATGGCCATAGGTGTTTGAGACTTCCGCCGTACCATTCTCATTTTAACCCTATAGAACTTGTGTGGGCTAAAATTAAAGGACAAGTGGCAGCTGACAATACTATATTCAAATTGTCTGACGTCAGGATACTAACCCAGTCAGCGCAATTAAATATTGATAAAAGTTAGTGGGAAAAAATGTGAAGACCATGTGTTGAAAGAGGAAGATGTCTATTGGAGAAAGAATGGATTAGATTTTATGCAACCGAAATAAGTCATCAACCTACTGGAATCGTGCGACATAGATTAAGGTCAGGGCAGATCGCAGACATTAATCCACATGCACACCTACTGGCATATTTTTGCTCCAACTATTCAGAAGAAAAATTGCAGGCCCTTAACATGACAGCAGCGGCATAAACAATACAACTTGTAAATGGCCACAGTGATGAATTTTCAATTCCGTAAGCCCTCAACGGTGACAAACAAATGGCATTGAAAACAAAAAAGCTCTAGACGCATTGAATACCAACCGAAGAGTAATATTGCGGTGGGAATTGACATATTGTGGCATAACAAGAAACGTGAGAAGAAACACATTGTCAAATGAGGGGACAACTCACGAATATACGAATCATTCTATGAACTTCAATGAAAAGAGGACCAACATCTTGACCGTTAAGAAGGAAGCCCACTAGAGAGACAATCACATCCATATTCGTCGTGCAAAACAGGTAATCATGTTCCGTCTCAGCAGAGTAGACATTGCACCCACTCCCATACGAATCTGGATTCGCCTTGTGTCGTCATTCGAACAGGCGGGGTATTACTGTAAAACAAGTTTGTAAGCGAGAAATCACTAGTTTTTCACTAAAACATCAAAGAAATGTCGCCGCTTTCCATGATTTAAGTTCCTTTTGGACCTATCAAAGACATATTCCTTGGGTGGGGGTAAATATAAGACGGCAGGAAACATTTCATAACGATGCAACAGACAGTTTTCAAAAAAAAATTGAATGCCTTTATATTCATTTCTGGACAGACTATAGCCCTAAGACCAGCGTCGTGCAGTTTCTTGAAATCGCCTCCAAATGCGACTAATGGTGCTTCTAACCACATTAAATTCTTTGGCTACTACACTTTGTGACTGTCCAGCCTGTAAACGTCCAATGATGATGAGTCATTGTTCTGTAGTGAGATGAGCCATACTTGCACACTGAATTGTCAACTGAATTTATTCGAGGCGCGTCAATCTTTTATAGGCATTCAATAATATTTCAGAGAGTTTTGTGTTCAGTACGTTTCACGGGGCTATCATGAACCTGTCACCAGTTATTGTCAAAAATGTTGTTTTGACCTTGACCTCTTTCATGACCTCACGAATAATGAGGTAAGTACAATTCAGGTCACCACGAGAAGTTAATGACCAGATGGACACAGTTGATAGGTTGAATGATGTCCAATCAGTTGATATCTTTTATAAAAGTAACACCAAAAATGTTACGTTTTTTTAAACAGTATACGTGGAAGCCCCCCCCCCCCCACCCCCGATGTGTCTCCACCTTGTCGCGGTGGGAGGGGGGGGGGGCTTGAGTGTCCCAGTGTCCCAGTGACCCCAAGAACTATGCCGACGGAAGCAAAACTCTGTGTCGGACAGGACTTGGGGTAGGGACCAGACCAAGAGAGACACAACCTGCTGCTCTGCAGGTAGATGGAGGATAGCAGTCAAAAGTTTAAATCAGGCGCACGAAGGCAGAAACTCTTGGTCCGGACACATACCCTAAGGCTCTCAGCTGAGGGATATGACTGAACGCCTCTAAGCCATAAACCCTCGGATGTGAGAGCCGGGCCGATACTCACCTACTGCAAAATGGAGGTGAGATGCTAAGCACGCTACATGCTTAGTTCAGATACATGTTCGAAGGCTCTCAGCTGGAGGATATGAGGGATCCCCGGATGAGAGGGCATGGCCGTTACTCGCTCTCTAAAGCACGGAGGTAAGGTGCTGAGCCGGCAGCACGTATAGTCTACCTCGTGAGCGGTTACTAAAGGTATGAAATTCACGCAATGGTTACGATGAAAGTCTGCATCTACACTTATAGAGTGAGCGTAGTAAAAGGTGGAGGATTGTCTCGTTCACACGAAATGGAACGCTTGGCTAGCGAATCCAGTACGTGGAAGCCTGAAGCGAAAGCTTGCTGAGTAGATGTCGCCCTCAGTCTGTCCGTCCCTGGTTTGTGCTTGAGCGACCAATGGCAGACGAAATGCCCAATACACGGAAGTGAGGAATTAAAGCAGCCATGAGCAGGACGTGGCAATTCCTCGGGTGAGCCCAGTCTCAGAGCAATATGTGCCGGCACTGCAATTATGGAAGCCTCCTTGGATAGCGGGGAAAGCCCATAGTCTGCCCCTGCCTTCCCTTGAGGGTTGACCGTGATATCTTTGACTGTTCTACCTTGACCAGCTGAGATGTGGTCGACACCACAACAATAAGAGTCTAACGTCCCTTGAAACCCGAGAAAGGCTAACCTCATTTAAAAAATGCCCGCCGAAGTCGGATGTACCGGCCTGAGGGTGGCAAATAAAAACTGGCACTACGCAATTACGTCCGAGGGAAATGTTGATCGTGCCCGGAACAGCTCTGACTAACTAATCTTCCGAATGCCCGGAACAGCTCTGACTAGCTAGTTTTCCGATTGTCCCTCGTGCTTGGAACAGCTCTGACTATCTAGTCTTCCGAATGTCCTTTATGTACGGAACAGCTCTGACTAGCTAGTTTTCCGAATGTCCGTCGTGCCCGGAACAGCTCTAACTATTTTGTTTTCCGGACACAGCGACTAGCACATGTCCGAATCGAAAGCTCGCTGAGTGGATACCATTTGCTGTCCGACCGTCCCTGGTTGTGCGGTGAGTGACGCGTAGCAAACCAAAGGCCCAGTACATTGAATAGAGGAATTAAAGCAGCCATGAGCAGGACGTGACGATTCCCTCGGTGAGCCCAGCACCAGAGCGATATGTGTCGGCTCTGCAACTATAGAAGCTTCCCTTGGATGGCGGCTAATGTCCACGGACTGTCCCTGCCTTCCATTGAGGGCTGATCGTGAAGTATACGACCGTTCTAACTTGACCAGCTGGGATGTGGACGGCACCACAAAAGTGAGAGTCCCCCAGGAATGTATCGTGGTAAGAAATGCACGCTAAAGTCGTATGTGTTGGCCTAAGGGTTTCGGCCCAAGGATGCCTAACCAGACACACCACAATCACATCTGGAAAAAAAACACTCCGGATGAACGAATAAGAAGAGGAAGAAGAAGAAGAAGAAGAAGAAGAAGAAGAAGAAGAAGAAGAAGAAGAAGAAGAAGAAGAAGAAGAAGAAGAAGAAGAAGAAGAAGAAGAAGAAGAAGAAGACAAAGAAGAAGAAGAAGAAGAAGAAGAAGAAGAAGAAGAAGAAGAAGAAGAAGAAGAAGAAGAAGAAGAAGAAGAAGAAGAAGAAGAAGAAGAAGAAGAAGAAGAAGAAGAAGTATACCTGGAAGCAATACCCGATTGATTGATTGATTGATTGATTGATTGATTGATTGGATTGATTGATTGATTGATATCGTGTGTCAATCGATCACACTCACCTGCTACGGAGCTGATGTTGATGATCCGACCCCCACGGCCTCCTTTATCTTTCCTCATGTGTTCCATGGCCAGCTGTGTCCCATAAACCACCGCGGTCTGCACGAATAGACACATTTACAAGAACATTAACCTCAAATTTACATCACGGTATTTTAAAAGTCTGTGTTTATACTGCAAGTATGAAATTACAATGAATTAATCGCCCCCCCCCCTCCCCCTCCCCCCCCCCCCCCTCTTCCGCTTCACAAAAAAAATACCAAAAGTAGAATCAATGAGATTTACCAGAACACGATCGCTAATAACAAAATGGACTTTGCAGTCGAAACCTTTGTCAGCACACAAACAACAAATTCACACCGATACAATTACATGTTTCATTTAATCACTCCATCTTTCCTCTACTTTTCTGGATGTTGATTAATACATACATATATATTTCTCAGAAATGATACCGCTCAGGTCAAATCCCATTGTTTTTATTTACCAGACGAAAACTGCAATCTAATGTATGAGTTTTGTTAAACTCTACAGCTGCACAGGTTGGACATGAGAATACCACTACAGCAAGGGATTAAATCTCAGACCACGGTGTTAGTTAAACTCTACAGCTGCACAGGTTGGACATGAGAATACCACTACAGCAAGGGATTAAATCTCAGACCACGGTGTTAGTTAAACTCTACAGCTGCACAGGTTGGACATGAGAATACCACTACAGCAAGGAATTAAATCTCAGACCACAGTGTTAGTTAACTAGAGTGCTAACTACAAAGTTACCAAGGCTCATATATGTATATTTTGTTAACATAAAATAGAAGAACAATTAACAATGGTATATCCGAAGAATTACGTACAAAATTGATGCTAATCTCTAGTTCCCAGCGACTCTCGTTCATGATACCTGCGTTGTTAACTAGAACGTCTATGTGGCCAAATTCGGACACAGCCTGGCTGAATGCATCTGTAACAAATAAATACCTGGATTTTTTAAACAAACGGAGTACAACTTTCTTTGCCAGTAACATGTTAATAACGTTGTTTTTCTCCTTCTAATTCCCCTCATCAGCCTTCTTCTTCTTCTTCTTCTTCTTCTTCTTCTTCTTCTTCTTCTTCTTCTTCTTCTTCTTCTTCTTCTTCTTCTTCTTCTCCTTCTTCTTCTTCTTCTTGTTCTTCATCTTCTCTACCTCTTCTTTCTCCTCATCTACTTATTCTTGTTCTTTTCTTTCTTCTTCTAATTCTCTTTCTTCGTGTCATTCTCTCCCTCCTCCCCAACCTTCTTCTTCTTCTTCTTCTTCTTCTTCTTCTTCGACCTCTTCTTCTGTGATCTGTGAGTCTTTCTAACGACACATCCAATTTCTTCCAGCATTATTTAGCCTTTCCAAACAGTTTTGTCGGACATTCCACGGCCCCTGGATGATGAAATGTACTGACATTCTACAAGATCTGAGAATCGAAGACAACTGACTGATAAGTAGCGACATATAACATTACAACAATACGGTGGTCACAGAGAGACACGAGACACAGACATTCACTAGGGCATGTTTCCTTAGCGACTCAATGAGCATGCTCAAGCGGATAGAGGTGGGGTGGATCCGAAGAGAATGGTTGCTGTCTCTGGAGCGGTCTCGGCTGGCAAAGATTATCTTCATCTTCGTGCTAGGGCATGCGGGAGTACAAGGAAATGAGCAGGCTGACAAGCTCGCAGGTAAGGCTACTGTGGAGGGCGGATGCGCCATGGACCAGGCTGACATTCTGAATGTTCTACGAGAAATAAGACTTTTGCGAGAACCAAGTGATTACTGTGCATCTACAACCATGGCCAGACTGCGAGAACAGCAAATTAAAAGAGGGGTGGCCAACCAAGAACACTGCGCAGGAAGCCAAAGAAGATTGATAAACCAACACAGAACTGGTGTCGTTAGCCGCTAAACGCTGCGGGATTTGCTGAGGAGGGGATCCGAGCACTTATGGACTGAATGGTTGGATGTGCAATGAGGATGATCTGTCGACTAACTAACTAACTAACTAACTATTACGGTGGACAAATAACATTGCAACATTACGGTGGACAAGTAACATTAAAGAAACACTGTTCAGGAAAATCCATGAGGCAGGGGAATTAGCGAAAGATCTAGAGTATTTCTCCACGGGTTGTATAGAGGGCGACGTTCTGCAAAGATCCAACTAAATTATAGTATTTTGTCATGGCCTCGTGAGTCTGGCTGGTGATATGTATATGTGCTACTGTTCTTTACCTTTAAACTGTTGATGATTTGTGATATCAAAGGCAACATGTGTACAACTGTTCTTTACCTTTAAATTGTTGATGGTTTGTGACATCAAAAGCAACAAAGCTGACATTTTTGGCACCAAACTTTTCCTGCAACTCTTTCAATATTTCAGCGCCAACAGTAGAATTCACATCACCAAAGAAAACCTGGATTGGAGTAAATCACATAAGTTTTGTCATTATTTCGGTAATCTGTGTATCCGAGTCACTCACTTAGCTCTAACAACGGGGTTTGAATGATGTTATTGTGAAATAGAAGAATAGAGACGGGTTTCAGCTAAAGAACAAGACAGCAGAAAGAAGTAGCTTTAAGAGAACATTCTAGACAAACGAAGATATGAAAGCTACCGGCACACGCAATCACATTTGACAACTTTGACTACGTCGATATGTCGATCATCTTTTGCAAAGATGATAGATAGTTCAAGATCTATGTGTTTAAATCTAAAGCTGTTCTAAGTTCCCTGTTGCATATATTTTCAGCTAGAAGATCAGAAATCAACAGCAAACTATTGCAGCGAATCCACAGAGAGCGTGTAGGAGAAATGAATGAACTCAACAACAACAAAACTGTAGCCAGACTGTCAACAAGGACATAAGCCAACCAATATCTACATACTCACTTTCGCACCCTTCTCAAGCAAAGCCTCCGCGTAGGCTTTTCCCAGACCTTGTGCTCCGCCGGTAACGAAGACAACTTTACCGGAAAGTTCCATGTTTTATGTTTCTGTGAATGTTGAAATGCTTATTTTCCGTTGATTCAAACGACTGCGTCCAGAAATTGTGATATAGCTGGGTTGTTGTACCTAAATTCACCCAAAACACAACAGAGTGGTGTTAACAGTTAAAACACTTCTCTTTATAAGCCTTCCCAGTCTAGTAAAGTAGGCTAAAGTACGTGTCGCATTACATTTATTCGCTTGTCATAGCATTGCATACTTGACAACACCCTGAGATAGGGGTTTTCACCGAATTCGTAGTTGTAATATGAATGGCGTTTCTTTTAAGAGGCCGGCCGTATAATTATTTAGAGTAGCTTTTGACCTCTTAAATTGTTGTCTATCTTCATGTGATCTTCGACTTCTAACCAAATACTGTAATTCAAATATCAAAGACAAGGAATTTCTGCCACTAGGATATGGAATACTGTATAATAAACGCAAAGATCATAAAAGTATGCAGTGAGGTGTCCAGTTTCCTTTCAATCTATACTCATAGCAAAGTATTGACTACTTGGTGCAACACTGCACGGATCTGGTCGTGATTCGAAGCTAACCACAAATAAAAACGAAAATGTAATTCTTTTACAGTTCAGTTGTGGGAACGACCCTTCCAATTGTGATCTCATATCATTTAATCTTGTTCCTCTTGTACCTTGCGGTGTCGAGGTGAAGCATAAACAGCGAGAGAGTGCCCGTTTATGGACTTCATTTATCGAGATCTCTGTTATTTCCTCTGTCCATCGTTTACATGGTCGGCCTCTTCTTCTGCTTCCATCTGGTCTGTGCATCATTGCTTGCTGTAGTATATTGTCAGTTGATAGCCTGGTTATATGGCCGGACCATTTAACTTGATGTTTTCTAATGAAATATAGCGCTGCTATTACCCCCCCCCCCCCCCCCCTCATTTTAGTCCTGATTTCATAATTTCTGATTTTTTCTGTTCTTAATACACAGAGTATTCTTATCACGAATCTCATTTTCGTTGTAATTTTTTTTTTCTCTTTTTCTGTCATTGTCCAGGTTTGGCACTGGTAGTATAGAGTTGGTAGGAAGATTGTTTTGCAGATTGCTTTTTTAAGTTAAATCAGTAACGTGATTTAACTCTTATAAGATCCGGAGGCCACTATTTGCGGCCGATACTTGCAAGCATTCGTAATGAGAAAACTTCTGTTGAATTTGTTACTTCACCTTGCCGTGGTTATATATTTTAAATATCACTTATTATCACTTCTTTTTCTTCTTCTTCTTCTTTTGTCCTTTAGCCCGCACTGGGACATAGTCCCTCAACCACCTTACTCCAGGTTCTACTATCTGTATCTATCTTCTATAGTTAGGGACAGGGGAAAGGGGGTGGTCGTGCGTCTGTGGGACCAGGTGGATACCATGGAGAACAGATTGAGAACCCGTATGTGGAAAGGATGAGATTGTGGGGGATTGGCAGGGTTCTGGCAGAATCCCAAAACTGAGAGGGAAGATCTGGAGAACTTTCAATCAGATAGCAGAGAGGACGATTAGTAGTGTGACTCTTCCCTAGCTGATGAACGAAGGGACGGATCGCGTATGGGAATGTCCTGAGTGCAGTGATGTCAGTTCTTAGCTCAACTCAGTTCAACTGTGTAGTTCAGTCAGTTCTTAGCTCAACTCAGTTCAACTGTGTAGTTCAGTCCCTTCCTATAATGCTCATTTCTGTTTCTACTTCTCTCCTCCGTGAGCTTTAAGGACGTCCTGTAATGTTTTCCCCCTGTGTTCCAGATTAAGATGTTTCTGCTTCTCTCCTCCGTGAGCTTTAAGGACGTCCTGTAATGTTTTCCCCCTGTGTGTTCCAGGCTAAGATCTTTCTAGCTATACTATTCTCGGGTTTGAGCAATTCATGGCTTATCCAGTTCCAGCGTTATTTCTTCACCTATTGATTCATTGATGTATTCCTGTTCTCTCCATGAGCTCCACTCTGGTTATTTTATCTTACCATTGTATTCCTTCTATTTTGCGCAGGCAACAATTAGTGAATGTTTGTAGTTTAAATGAAATTTTGTCGCTGTTTGATTGTTTATAGTTTATATGTAATTGTGTCACTATTTGACTGAGTGTAGTTTATATGTAACTAGCTGACCCGGCCCGGCTTCGCCCAGACCCTGATGGGGAGCATCTCATTTAATTCATATAAGTAGTCATATAAGTTCCCGTTCCCGACTGTCTTTCTGTCTGTCTGTCTATCTATCTGTCTGTCTGTCTGTCTGTCTGACCCGGCCCAGCCCATGGTGGAGAGCATCTCATTTAAATCATATAAGTAGTCATATAAGATCCCGTTCCCGACTATCTGTCTGTCTGTCTGTCTTGGGTAAATGGAGGAGGGAGGAGGAAGAGGGAGGTGGAGGAGGGAAGAGGAGGGAGGAGGAGGGAGGAGGAGACAGGAGACAGGAGGAATAGGAGGGAGGAGGAGGGATTAGGAAGAGGAGGGAGGAGTAGGGTGGAGGAGGAGGGGGAGGAGGAGGGAGGAGGAAGAGGGAGAAGGAGAGAGGAGGAGAACGCAGGAGGAGGAGGGAGGAGGAGGAGAGGGAGGAGGAGGGAGAGGGAGGAGGAGGGAGGAGGAGGAGAGAGTAGGTGGAGGGAGGAGGCGGAGGGAGCAGGAAGAGGGAGGAAGAGGGAGGAGGAAGAGGGAGAAGGAGGAGGGAGGACAAGGAGGAGGGAGGAAGAGGGAGGAGGAAGAGGGAGAAGGAGGAGGGAGGAGAAGGAAGGAAGAGGATGAGGGGGAGGAGGAGGAAGAGGAAGGAGGAGGAATGTTAAGGGAGGAGGAGGGAGGAGGTAGAGGGAGGAGGAGGAGAGAGGAGGAGAGAGGAGGAGGAGGGATGAGGAGGAAGAGGGAGGAGGAGGAATGTGAAGGGAGGAGGAGGGAGGAGGTAGAGGGAGGAGGAGGAGAGAGGAGGAGAATGGAGGAGGAGGGATGAGGAGGAGAGGGAGGAGGAGGAAGGAGGAGGGGGAGGAGGGGGAGGAGGAGAGAGGAAGAAGGAGGAGGGAGGAGGAGGGATGGGGGGAGGAGGGAGGGGTAGGAGGAGAAGGGAGGAGGAGGAAGGAAGAGGAGGGAGGAGGAGGAAGATGGAGGAGGAGGGAGGAGGAAGAGAGTGGAGGAGGGAGGAGGAGGGAGGAAGAGATAGGCGGAGAGAGAGGAGGAGGAGGGAGGAGGAGGAGTAGGGATGAATAGGGGGGAGGAGGAGGGAGGAGGAGGGATTAAGAGGAGGGGGGAAAGGGGAGAAGGAGGAGGGAGGAGGAGGGAGGAGGAGGAGGAAGAGGGATGAGGAGGGAGGAGGAGGAGGGAGGAGGAGGGAGGAGGAGGGTGAAGGTGGAGGAGGAGGAGGGAGGAGGGTGGAGGAGGAGGGGGAGGAGGGAGAAGGAGGAGGAGGGAGGAGGAGAACGCAGGTGGGGGAGGAGGAGAAGGGAGTAGGGAGAGGGAGGAGGAGGGAGGAGGAGGAGAGAGGAGGAGGGAGGAGGTGGAGGGAGAAGGAGGAGGGAGGAAGAGGTAGAAGGAGGAGGGAGAAGGAGGAGGGGGAGGAGGAGGAATGATGAGGAGGGAGGAGGAGGAAGAGGGATGTGGAGGAAGGAGGAGGAGGGAGGAGGAGGGAGGAGGTAGAGGGAGGAGGTAGAGGGAGGAAAAGGGAGGAGAGAGGAGGAGAAGGGAGTAGGATGGATGAGGAGAAGGGAGGAGGAGAGGGAGGAGGAGGGAGAAGGGAGGGGGAGAAGGAGGAGGGAGGAGGGGGAGGAGGTAGAGGGAGGAGGAGGAGGGTGGAGGGAGGAGGTAGAGGGAGGAGGAGGGAGGAGGTAGAGAGAGGAGGAGGGAGGAGGCGGAGGGAGTAGGAGGGAGGAGGAGGGGGAGAGGAAGAGGGAGAAGGAAGATGGAGAAGGAGGAGGGAGGAGGGAGAGGGAGGAGGGGGAGGAGGTAGAGGGAGGAGGAAGAGGAGGAGGGTGGAGGGAGGAGGAGGGGAGGAGGTAGAGGCAGGAGGAGAAGAGAGGAGGAGGGAGTTCGCCATTCCGAATTCATACTCGTCTAGGTTCTGTGATTTCGGTCCTTCCATTGATTGTTCTTCCCTTCTACACGACTGTAGATAATTTCCTTACACATAAAAAGATGAATTGTTATTGATATTGCCTTGGCATGGAGGCATATATATCAGCAGCAGAGTTGAACGCCTACGCCAGCCGGCACGGCACTTGATGATGATGATGATTGCCGTGTGACGATTCTGTGTAGTCACGTCATTTTCTTCCCTTTCCCTAGCGTTTTGGTTCGGGGATTCTTTCATCATCATCATCATATATTTACGTACGTATTTTGGGAATGGGAGGAGGGAGGAGGAGGAAGAAGAAGAAAAAAAAAATACGACAGTTGGCAGCGCTGGAATGAAAGGAAGGCGTGTAGAAAATTTCATCTCAATCGGATGGGCCGTTCGCGAACGCATAAATGACATACATACATACATACAGACAGACAGACAGACGGAGATCCTAATTTATATATAAGATTTTGTCGCTGTTTGATTGTTTATAGTTTATATGTAATTTTGTCGCTATTTGACTGAGTGTAGTTTATATGTAATTTTGTCGCTGTTTGATTGTTTGTAGTTTATATGTAATTTTGTCGCTGTTTGATTGTTTGTAGTTTATATGTAATTTTGTCGCTGTTTGATTGTTTATAGTTTATATGTAATTTTGTCGCTGTTTGATTGTTTACAGTTTATATGTAATTTTGTCGCTGTTTGATTGTTTGTAGTTTATATGTAATTTTGTCGCTGTTTGATTGTTTGTAGTTTATATGTAATTTTGTCGCTGTTCTTCATGTTTATGATGCAAACAGGAGCACCGATTTAACGTTATAATTGAATATTCTAAGTGTTGCGCTACTTTCAATTGTTTTCGACTTCCACAAATGTCCTAGTCCTAGTGTAATAAAAGCTCATCGAGTCTTCTGCATTTGTAATATGATATCTGCATTTGTTTCACCCACTTTGTCTACATTGCTACCTAACTAGGTGTATGATTATGTCTCTTGAAGTGAGGTTTCTCAAAGAGAGATAAGGTGATCATTTATTTGATTTATTCTCGTCGTCTTTGTCATTCCGCTGTGAATTTTTAAACCTAGTTATTGTGACCTCTCTTCTAGTGTTGTTAGTTTATCCTGCATTTGATTTCGTATGTGAGACACGAGGACAATATCGTCAGCTTATAACGTTTACATTGAAACTCGTGGAAATACACCCTAAATCTTTAACAGTATACTATAACTCATAGACAAGCCAACCAAACTTTGAGGAGCTTTAAGAGTTAACCTAAAAGACATTTCATTATTACATATATCATTCTTACTGGCTATTAACAGCACGACATATCAATAATTATAACTAGGTAAACTATCAAAGGAGTTTGTAACTACGGGTAATGCTCCCACGCAAATTACAAGTACCTCTGAAGTCGGAGTTCGTTGGCCTGATGGCTTGAGAATATGGTAATAGGGAAAGCCAATCCATATGCAAAAATCAGTCCAGTACACTAGAAGTAGTAGCAGTGTATAGACTACGTTTGAGTTCACAGCTAGCGAATGAAACAAAAAGAAATAAAAAAAGGAGTATGTTCGACTAAAAACTGAACGGTGAGTAACCGGGTCAAAATGTGAGTGAGCGAACGGGTGGGCGGGAGAGCGGGTGAATGCGTGCGTGAGTGCGTGCGTGACTGTATGCGTGCGTGACTGAGTGAATGACTGAGTGACAGAGTGAGTGAGAGAGTGAGTCAGTCAGTCAGTCAGTCAGTCAGTCAGTTAGTCAGTCAGTCAGTCAGTCAGTTAGTCAGTCAGTGAGTCAGTGAGTCAGTCAGTCGATCAGTAAGTTAGTGAGTGAGTGAATGAGTGAGTGAGT
Source organism: Cepaea hortensis (assembly GCA_963921405.1). Taxonomy (NCBI): domain Eukaryota; kingdom Metazoa; phylum Mollusca; class Gastropoda; order Stylommatophora; family Helicidae; genus Cepaea; species Cepaea hortensis. The sequence continues at coordinate 19,982,063 of OY992881.1, read as the reverse complement.
CGGTGGGTCGGTGGGTCGGTGGGTGGGTCTGTCTGTCGGTGGGTGGGTGGGTCGGTCGGTGGGTCGGTCGGTGGGTCGGTCGGTGGGTCGGTGGGTCGGTCGGTCGGTCGGTCGGTCGGTTGGTCGGTCAGTCGGTCGGTCGGTCGTGGGTGGGTGGGAGGGTGGGTCGGTCGGTCGGTCGGTCGGTTGGTCGGTGGGTGGGTGGGTGGGTGGGTGAGTTAGTGAGTGAGTGCGTTCGTGCGTGCGAGAGAGAGTGAGTGAGTGAGTGAGTGAGTGAGTGAGTGAGTGAGTGAGTGAGTGAGTGAGTGAGTGAGTGAGTGAGTGAGTGAGTGAGATAGAAAGAGACATAGAGAGATAGAGACAGAAAGACGGCGACAAAGAGACACACACATAGAGAGAAATAGACAGAGAGTAACAGAGACAAAGACAGACATAGAGAAACAGAGACAGAGAGAGAGAGAGAGAGAGAGAGAGAGAGAGAGAGAGAGAGAGAGAGACTTAGACAGACAGACAGACAGACAGACAGACAGACAGACAGACAGACAGACAGACAGACAGATAGACAGACAGACAGACAGACGGACGGACGGACGGACGGACTGGAAGCGACAAGTGAGACATATAGAGACGAAGAGATACCGCGAGAGAGAATGGGGGGGGGGGGGGGGGAAAGAAACAGACATGGAGAGAAAGAGGCAGGCAGAGATAGACAGACAGGTGGAATTTGTACAGAATAAAACAGTCCTTTTTTTAGCACGCTCGTGTTGAACTCAGGTATAATCCATAAACCTCTTAGACTTCAGAGTTACTTGTAACTTACGTTCCCAAGTCAAAGACGAGAAGTCAACATTTTAGTCATCAAGTATCTTCTCGAAAGTTAATCATTGCAATGTTTTGTTAAGCTACACCAGTAGCCGAAAACAACAAACTTCAAAGACAATATTTCAGTTGGTCCCGAAACACACACCACGGATCGTGTCTGTAAGTAAGGTTGGCTTCACGTCTGGCACTGGTCAAGGTCAGAGAAAATCCTACTCTCCAGGTAAATGTTCTTCTGGGGAGTTCTGGTGCGCCGAATGTAGTGATTCACCAAAACAGCATGTCTTGTTGATTGAAGTATTCTGCTTGTTGTCTTTTGTTTGTAAATCTTTAAGAAAAAGAGAGAAGCTAAGTCGCAAAAAACAGCTTATTACAAACATCAAAAAGAAGCAGTCATCATTTTTTGGCCACCTCATGAAAAGATGACAACTGGAACATATTGTGACAACTGAAGTGATTTGTGGAAAGAGAGATAGAGGAAAACAGCGAGAGAACATTTTTGACAATCCTTTGTCATAGCACGGAAAGGAGTCAACACAGGAACTGATACTAGCTGTTGGAGATGGCAAGATGTGGAGAAGCATAACCGCCCACGCCAGTCGGCAGGACATGTAATGATGATATTAAACATCCAAACATCTGCCCTGAGATGGTTTAATCAACTTATCAAACAGCAACTTGAAAAAGTAAGTTGGAGCATGGACTAAAAATGCATCATTCAGGCTGGTACATGTATTACACAGCGTGGGACACGATGGAACTGCAAGTGTATGAATTACGCTTGAGTTCACACTGTTGACTAGTTCAGCAAGCATTTACCCATTACACACTGACATCCTTCTTGATTAACAACACTTCTAAGTGGGAGAATTTGTTGCATGCCTTGTGGCGTACTGGGTATATTATCATTCAGATTTGTATAGACCAATCAGAACTCGAAGTGTGATTAATTTAACAACACACCGGCTGCCTTAATGTCCCAGGAAATTTCGTGTTGTTAATTTTACACTGGGTCCATCTGGAAGCCCTGGTTTTTATTTTTTTTTTTTTTTTTTTTTTTTTTTTTTTTTTTAAAACTACCTTGATGGGGATTTGAACAAATAACCATTGGGCCGCCAAACAAGTGTTCTAGTCACTGCGCCACCGGCTGCCTGACATCTTTTGAGATCACGTTTCAATCAGGTCAGTTGGCAAGTTGCTGGGTTGTGCATTGGTGTTTTCTTTGATTGGTTAGAGACACGACTACAACATTCCGACGACGCACATAAGTCGTGAGAATAGATTTGGCATGAGATGGGGAAAGAAATGTGTCACATCACTGAATGTGACCTAGTAAATGTGAACCCTTCATGTAAAATTGTCTTACTGCAGTATCTGCCATAGGTTTTCATCATTAACCTTGTAAGTAAAGTATTCTTGTACTCGCCTTGAGGAGTATTGCGTATACAATGCTAGGGCCATGTTTGTATGTGCCAGACGTATTGTACTGTTAGTTACATATCCTTTATAGGACGTTGCAGTCAGTCTCTTCATTTTATGGCTATTTGTCATCTCTTTAAAAGTTTACGTTCAATAGTTTGCCATTGCTTTCTGAACGACCGGCACTCATACCTTTTTGTATGAGGAAACCAACGCCTGGTGGTCTGCTTCCAAAATAGCCCACAACTGTCTTTCGAACCCGGTATGCGGGATTACGAATTGCATTTGTAATTGATTCGCCACAGAGCCGACACGTGTTTTATGGAGTCTCCGTGGCGAAGTGGTCAAGCTGTCTGACTCATGCTTCGAAGGTTGTGGGTTCGATTCCGGGCCGCGTCCTTCGGTTCACGAGTGCATTTTTTCGGAGACTCCTGCGGGTCGTCGCTGGAGCTACGGAGTACGTTCTTTGTGCGACGCTTTCCGCGCTGCGGAAAGAGACTGAGCCGTGTGGGATAAAACCGGTGCAATGCAGTCGACCTGTCGACTTTTAAGCGACTTTTAATTAGTATCTTTACCTTTAAGTATTTAGCTTAGTACCTTAATTGTTCGAACTTAGTATTAGCTTATATATCGCCATATGGCCTCCAGACAAATGAACCTATTTTAATAAATCCAGTGGAGATCAACATGCGCTCGTTCTTAAACATCTGGTGTGCTGAAGCCGAATTAACGGGTTCAACCCCTGCACCGGTCAACTGGACTAAAATGTTAACTTCTCATCCTTGACTTACGGGCGTAAATTACAAGTACCTCTGAAGTTGGAGTGGTGGGTTCGCCTGATGGCGATGGACACTGGTAATAGGGAAAACTAAACCTCTCGCACAAATCAGTCCAGTGCACTAAACGTAGTAGCAAGTGTATGGACTACCTAGGCTTGCGTTGAAAGCCAACAAATATAACAAAACCCAGCCACTCAGACGGTAACTGTAACAATCCTCGTGATCTTTGATGTGGCTGATCACTCAGGCGGTAACTGTAACAGTCCTCGTGATCTTTGATGTGGCTGATCACTCAGGCGGTAACTGTAACAGTCCTCGTGATCTTTGATGTGGCTGATCACTCAGACGGTAACTGTAACAGTCCTCGTGATCTTTGATGTGGCTGATCACTCAGGCGGTAACTGTAACAATCCTCGTGATCTTTGATGTGGCTGATCACTCAGGCGGCACTGTAACAGTCCTCGTGATCTTTGATGTGGCTGATCACTCAGACGGTAACTGTAACAGTCCTCGTGATCTTTGATGTGGCTGATCACTCCGACGGTAACTGTAACAGTCCTCGTGATCTTTGATGTGGCTGATCACTCCGACGGTAACTGTAACAGTCCTCGTGATCTTTGATGTGGCTGATCACTCCGACGGTAACTGTAACAGTCCTCGTGATCTTTGATGTGGCTGATCACTCCGACGGTAACTGTAACAGTCCTCGTGATCTTTGATGTGGCTGATCACTCCGACGGTAACTGTAACAGTCCTCGTGATCTTTGATGTGGCTGATCACTCAGGCGGTAACTGTAACAGTCCTCGTGATCTTTGATGTGGCTGATCACTCAGGCGGTAACTGTAACAGTCCTCGTGATCTTTGATGTGGCTGATCACTCAGGCGGTAACTGTAACAGTCCTCGTGATCTTTGATGTGGCTGATCACTCAGACGGTAACTGTAACAATCCTCGTGATCTTTGATGTGGCTGATCACTCAGACGGTAACTGTAACAGTCCTCGTGATCTTTGATGTGGCTGATCACTCAGACGGTAACTGTAACAGTCCTCGTGATCTTTGATGTGGCTGATCACTCCGACGGTAACTGTAACAGTCCTCGTGATCTTTGATGTGGCTGATCACTCCGACGGTAACTGTAACAGTCCTCGTGATCTTTGATGTGGCTGATCACTCCGACGGTAACTGTAACAGTCCTCGTGATCTTTGATGTGGCTGATCACTCCGACGGTAACTGTAACAGTCCTCGTGATCTTTGATGTGGCTGATCACTCCGACGGTAACTGTAACAGTCCTCGTGATCTTTGATGTGGCTGATCACTCCGACGGTAACTGTAACAGTCCTAGTGATCTTTGATGTGGCTGATCACTCCGACGGTAACTGTAACAGTCCTCGTGATCTTTGATGTGGCTGATCACTCCGACGGTAACTGTAACAGTCCTAGTGATCTTTGATGTGGCTGATCACTCAGGCGGTAACTGTAACAGTCCTCGTGATCTTTGATGTGGCTGATCACTCAGGCGGTAACTGTAACAGTCCTCGTGATCTTTGATGTGGCTGATCACTCAGGCGGTAACTGTAACAGTCCTCGTGATCTTTGATGTGGCTGATCACTCAGACGGTAACTGTAACAGTCCTCGTGATCTTTGATGTGGCTGATCACTCAGACGGTAACTGTAACAGTCCTCGTGATCTTTGATGTGGCTGATCACTCAGACGGTAACTGTAACAGTCCTCGTGATCTTTGATGTGGCTGATCACTCAGACGGTAACTGTAACAGTCCTCGTGATCTTTGATGTGGCTGATCACTCAGACGGTAACTGTAACAGTCCTCGTGATCTTTGATGTGGCTGATCACTCAGACGGTAACTGTAACAGTCCTCGTGATCTTTGATGTGGCTGATCACTCAGGCGGTAACTGTAACAGTCCTCGTGATCTTTGATGTGGCTGATCACTCAGGCGGTAACTGTAACAGTCCTCGTGATCTTTGATGTGGCTGATCACTCAGACGGTAACTGTAACAGTCCTCGTGATCTTTGATGTGGCTGATCACTCAGACGGTAACTGTAACAGTCCTCGTGATCTTTGATGTGGCTGATCACTCAGGCGGTAACTGTAACAGTCCTCGTGATCTTTGATGTGGCTGATCACTCAGGCGGTAACTGTAACAGTCCTCGTGATCTTTGATGTGGCTGATCACTCAGGCGGTAACTGTAACAGTCCTCGTGATCTTTGATGTGGCTGATCACTCAGGCGGTAACTGTAACAGTCCTCGTGATCTTTGATGTGGCTGATCACTCAGGCGGTAACTGTAACAGTCCTCGTGATCTTTGATGTGGCTGATCACTCAGGCGGTAACTGTAACAGTCCTCGTGATCTTTGATGTGGCTGATCACTCAGGCGGTAACTGTAACAGTCCTCGTGATCTTTGATGTGGCTGATCACTCAGGCGGTAACTGTAACAGTCCTCGTGATCTTTGATGTGGCTGATCACTCAGGCGGTAACTGTAACAGTCCTCGTGATCTTTGATGTGGCTGATCACTCAGACGGTAACTGTAACAATCCTCGTGATCTTTGATGTGGCTGATATAATAATGCTGCTATCTACCTCCCGCTGGGTGTGCAGTTATAAAACTGTCTGTACAAACATATTGTTTACTATAGTTCTGTGACTGATATGTCGTCATATGGCCTCCAGAATAAATAAACATATCGTTTTAATATATCCAGATACGCAGACGGTAACCGTAACAAACCTCGTGACCTTTGAGATGCCTGCTATCATAATGGCGTGGTCGTCTGCTGCTGAATATGTGATTAGAATATACTTGTACCCATCATGTGCCATGCCGATAAGGGTGGGTGGTCATGTTTTGCCATCTCATTCGATCACCAGGGTCGTGGATCAGCTCCGTATTTATGTCTCGACCATGCCACGTGGCCAAGCCATCCAGGTATTTACTTCTCGGTCTTCCCCTTGGTCTCTTCCCCTCGATCTCGCCAGTTGTCACCAAGTTCTCCAATTCATTTCTTCTCATAACATGCCCAAAAAAATTTGACTGTTTACGACTAATGTCTGTAATCAGTTTACGATCTTCATTTGTTTCTTGAAGGACTTGTTCATTGGTTTTTCTGTCTGTCCATGGTATTCTTTGCATTTTCCTCAGAAACCACATTTCCACAGCCATCAGATGTTTTTCAGCTTGTCTGCTCATTTTCCAAGCTTCACATCCATATAAAAGTACAGGTCCTATGTAACACTTTAACACTCTTTTTCACGTTTCAATTGATATTTTTTTTAATTGGGCAGTATGTTTTTCATCTTGGAAAAGGCTACCTTCGCAATGGCAATTCTTGTTCTAATTTCTTCAAGGCATCTCCCATCTAATGTTATGACTGTTATATACTTGTACCGACATACACAGCGGTGTATGTGTGGCATAAGCGCGAAATGCGATTACACGTCTTGAATTAAATATATTGGAGCTGGATGTGCGAACTCACAAAAAAGGACACCTGGGAGTCATGACACGGGTGACCTGATCTCTTGAGAGTGTCAGAGAGGTAAAGGGGCTGAAACATTTGGCGAGGGGAAGCCACTTCTGGTGATCGGAATCCTCGGAGTTCATACTACTAACAAAGCGGAAAAGACACGCCATGTTCTAGTTTCGACAGTTCTGCTACACTTACATCGCATGTGTAAAAATGAAGCTGGCCTCACAATGAAAATAGTAACTATCTATTTTTTGTGTCAGTGCAAGAAGACGGGAAAGTTCTGCAAACGTCGATATAATTATTATTTTCTAAGTGCATAGGCCAACATTTTCTTTACATGGGTAATTAATTGTCATTACTTACGTCCTGTTCTATTTGTTTTACTATATTGCTTCGTAATTTAAATATAAGTCAAAGGTCAGTTTAGTGTTACAGATTGTCGGGTAACTTATTACGTTTAATATTGAGGAGGGGCTCCGGGCACTTTTCGACAAGCTGACCAGACCAGGTTATACCTCGACCGTCCCGGTTTTCGATGCTTTGGCCCGGTGTCCTGAAAAAACTTTTTCCGGGACGCAATAACATCTCGGTTTATAAAAATCGATCAATTGTTCATAACAATTGTTTATGAGGTAGTTTAATTTACGCCAAAATTATACACGTTTTGATGAGTCCTGTGTGGACTTTTAAAACTTGGATCCAAAATCAAACACATATAATGTCAGAAGGCCATGGTTCTGAGAAGTGCAAAGCAGTTTTAATGATGTAAATAATTACAATAAAATAGTCTATATTTTGTCATTTATTGTTATATTAACATCTGCTAGTATCCTACCCTTTCTCGACGTGATTTCTGAATAAAGTAAATAAACAAATATTGTAAATTATCTTTCTTTTCTATGAGTAACTTTTTGAGCAATCACATATTGCTAATGGATGTGTAGCTATTTTATTTTCAAAATCGGGTCACCCTGCTTTGGACTGAATTGTTCAACTGCGGGGGGAGGGGGGAGGAGAGAGAGAGAGAAAGAGAGAGAGAGAGAGAGAGAGAGAGAGAGAGAGAGAGAGAGAGAGAGAGAGAGAGAGAGAGAGAGAGTGTATGTCTACTATTAAATCAATTATCATCATCACTATGTTCCATGCCAATAAGCGAGGGCGGTCATTTTTCGAGATCTCACGATCACCAGAGTCGTATATCACTATGTGTTCTTGTTTCGACCATACCACTTGGCCAATCAATCCAGGTATTTACTTCTTCGCGTTCCTCTTGTTCTTTTCCCATAAATCTTGCCAGTTGTCACCAAGTTCTCCAATTTATTTCTTCTCATAACGTCTCCAAACATTTGTGACTGTCTACGTCTAACTTCTCTAATCAGTTTTCGGTTTTAATCTGTTTCTTGCAAGACCTGGTCATTGGTTTTTCTGTCCGTCCATGGTATTCTTTGCATTGGGGTGGGCGGGGGGGGGGGCATTTTATCAATACTGTGTTACATAATGTCAGACTGAAATCTACGAGAAGAGGACCGGACATCTGAAAATAAATGCTGGAGGAAATATGTTTGTGTCAAGAAACGTCAAAAGAAGGCGAATGAGAAAAGAATGACAGAAGAACAGATACAGTAATACACACAGAATATCTTGAGATACAGAGAGTAGAGCCGGCTTTGTGGCGAGGGGGTAACGGAGGCAATTTTTAATTCCACATACTGCGCTCGAAACACGGCTGTGGACGATTTGGCAACAGACCGCCTTGCTTTGGTTTTAATACAATGGTATAAGCGCCAGTCGTTCAGAAAGCAATGGCAAATTACTGAACGTAAACTTGCCAAGAAGTCTCAAACAGCCAAGAATGCTGGGGTTGAATACGACGTTCTACAGAGTATATGCAACTAACTGACAGTAGAAGGGGTCTTATGCTAATGTGCCTGACCAATTAAACCTTTTCAGCATGCTACAATAACATGTATTGTTTTAAAGTGCGAGGAAAGGCGCTTTAACTTGCTACTGTTAAAAGAGGGGAAACTCAAACTGTGTGCCTCGCTTAAAGACAAGTAGGGACTAAAAGACGATCCAGACAGTTGCCTATAGTCCGTCTCTGGGCAGACATCTCAAAACAAGACGAGACTAATGAGAATAAGCAAGTAGTTACACTTCTTTTGGTTCACATGTATACAGTTCCAGTTGCGTCCCATGTATATATGTGCTCACAAGCTTTGTACCTGTTTTCTTAGCCTGTATCATACATGAGAACCCTCGTTAATGTTTTCAATGTTGATTTCGACCAAGTTCCTATCCAAGGGTGCTAACTGTCATTGTTCGAACTCACTTATGTCGTCATATGGCCTTAAGAACAAATTAACATATCATTTTAATAAAACCAGCCACGTAAACGATGACTGTAACAAACTGATACACAGAAGCCACAAACAATATATTACAGGATTTATTGTCTGGCATATTTCGCTGCATCTCGTCGGGTTTATTTCCCGTCGAAACATGCCAGACAATAGTTTAGAACTACTGTGTTTAACTGATTAAGTGTCATGGGGTGATTAATTGTCTTAAGCAACTTCCCGTATCTGCCATCGGCTTACATGTACAGTTTTCCCTATGCAACCCTCTTTTATTTTATCTATAAGACAACATGTCAGCTATCATATTAACATCTTTTAAGTCATAACTGTGACACACCCATCCATTTTCGTTTAACCTAACCTACTTTTTGCTTGGTACTGAATCTGTTAAATCCATTAAGACAATCAAACAGACTACGGAAATCCAGCAAAATCACTTGCAAACAAAATAAAAACGTTCATGCCATAACTCATACACCAAGATCAACAGTGCAGTATTCAACATAGAAACATACACCAACATACACACCCCAATTGAGATTTCATCACATTCACCCACCAGAAAGACTGTCAATCCTCTCTTTTGTCCTTAGACCAGGAGAAGGCCTTTGAATTTCATACTCATGCTTACACAAAGCATTAGCACACTGCAATATAGGACGATAATATAGACAGTGGATTCAAATCTTGTATAACAATCCTGAAAGTAAAGTGCTGGTGAATTATTCACTCACTGCCAGTTTCAGGATCACAAGATCTGTCAGACAAGGTTGTCCACTATCACCAATCCTATGTATATAGTACACACATTAGAACTATTCTTAGAAGCAATCAGACAGGACACCAATATTAAAGGGACATTCATATAAGGGTTTTTTGTTGTTGTTGTTGTTTTGCATATCCTTTACAGGACATCGCTGTCAACACCAGCATCTTTCAGCTGTATGTTGATTTCTTGGCAAGATTACGCTCAGTAGTTTATATATAAGGGTTAGTGATGGAAAATTAATGGTTCATGCAGATGACACCGCTTTCCTTTCAACAACCAATACATTTATAATAAAGATACTTCACAACTTCAGATGCTTTGGTGAAGGGAGTGGGGCCAAAATAAACATACATAAATCTAAAATAATGGCTTTGGAAAAGTGGAAGAATAAAGCGGATTTCCCCCAGATCTAACAGTCATGGACAACATGAAAATATATGGGATCACATTTCCATGCGATCCCAGAAAAACACACACACAGACATGGCATTTACTGACAAAACAAATTATAGACGTATTGAAAAAGTTAGTTGCATATCCTGTACAGGATGTCGCAGTCAATACCAGCATTTTTTGCTGTTGAGATCTCTTCTCTTGGCAAAGTTTATGTTCAGTAGTTTGCCGTTGCTTTCTGAACGACCGGCACTCATACCACTTCGTAAAATACCAACGGACGGTCCCCACTGTCGTCGGAGTGTATATCTATATCTTCTGCGTACGTATTTCCACATATAACTGATATAGGACTACACTCGACGACAGTGACGGCCCTCCAGGCCCTGAAACATTTTCATTTATTGCATCCATCGATGGGTCTAGCAGTCCACCACACACACTCAATAACTGTACATAATAAATAACGGTAACAAATTATGTATTGCACGTACGTATTTCCACATATAACTGTCAAATATTATTGGGACATATTTCGATTTTCTCAGTTCTATATTTTAGTTCTTAGTGTTTAATAATTTTATTAAATCACCTAATGAGGCCCCGTAAGGGATACTTTTTATAATAAATAATTTGGGACCGTCATTCAGAGGAGTGCCGATCTAAGACATCAACACATTTTTGGAAGAAGCAAAGTTGTAAACACCTTCATCATTCCTAGGATAATATATTTAGCCACAGTGTTTGATCCCCCCCCCCCCAAAAAAAAAAACTGACAATCACAGACATAAACAAACACATCAGACTTTTCATCTTTCATCCACAGTATACAACACAAAACATTAATACAAGATAAGTAACAATGAGAAACTAGCACTATAAGACTTACATAATAAAATACAAGCATTCAGAAAGAACCATATAGGACACATCATCTGTCAACAACTCATGTTACAGGCATCATCGGATTACTTCTCCCACACCATACAAGAAGCTTGCAAGTCGTGTGCGAGGAATGAAATGGTACATTTTATTGCCGTTGGCTCTTTACAATTACAAAACAGTCGCTATCTGATCACACATAAAGTCACAATATTCTCTATCACTAGTTTTCCTAAACCCTATGGCTAATCTCTATCTATTAGGCTAGACGAAAACTATATCTATTCTACACGATGTGAACACTACAGAGTCAGTCCCCAGTCTGACTTCCTTCACTCGCGTCGCTACACGCCACGCGGAAGGACCTTCATGCGTCCTTCAGCTCTTTGCGTGCTAGGTCAGTTAGCACGTTTCTCTTAGCTGTCTTTGGTTGAGTGGCTATCACGCAGGCGTGATTCTGTCGTGACCAGTAGTGCTAACTATCTGGTCAACGCCTCCGTGTGAGGACTAGTTCATAGTCCCCCTTTTCTATCATCTATCCTGCCCTGATCCCGGGCACTGTGTTCACTCTATCTATCTGAGGTTGACCCCACGTCCCGGTGGTGTTCTATCATGAGGCAGGCTTCCTGCCTCCTGTTTCAGTCTTTGACACACACCCTCCCCTCCTGTGTTGCGTCATCAACTTTGACTCATTGGTTGTGACGCAAGAGGTTTCTAAAAAAAATTAGCGTGTCTAATTTTTTTGTCAAAGACTGTAGATAACCTGGCTTTGGGCTACTCAATAGACCTACTGACTAATGTCACAATGTAGTATCACTTTACTTGGCTACTGGCAATCGCCACAAACTTGTCTGGTTGGCGTGAGCCCTCTTCTCAATCGCAATATTATATTAATTAGAGGTATGTCTGAACCGGACCGTTGTCTTATAAGACCTGCCCTCAAATAGTAAATTAACTCACTACCCATACAAAGTTGACTTTCTTAGGGTCAACACATGAATTGCTTCATGTCCCCCATATAATATTAAACAACCCTTACACAAGCTGTGAGCGACAGGCTTTACCTATCTCGCTTCCTTGTGTAAAGTCATATTTCACTGTTAAGTTAGTGTTTCGTTGTCTATTATGTCCCCTGACCCGGAGTTATCTCCCTTTGATCTAATAAAAGTGTATGCAATTTATATGTTTGTTTTTCTGGTTGTTTGCGTGTTTGGATGTAATTAAACGTATAATCTACCCTCTAACATGTGTATCTAACTATCATGTGTATGTAAGTTAGTTTTTCAAGTGCCATAATTCATTTAACTGTGGTCACAAACATGTGTATAATACAAATCTGTGACTACGTTTCTGTCTTATGGGACTCAAAATACTTTCACTAAAATCCTAAACTAAACTACACAAAATACATTCATTACAACACATTTTCAACATTGGAACCAACATTTGACGGCAACAAAAATAAAAAGTCTTGTTGAGCGGCAGAACAAATCCGCTGACCGATCTCACTCTCTCCTGTATATTTTACATTTGCTCTCACTTTCACACTTCTGTCACACTTCTGTTACACCTCTTTTACTTTCACTTCTGCCACCCATCTTTTATTCTTACTTTTGGCACACATCTTTTACCATCATATCTGTCACACCTCTTTTACCCTCATTTTTGTCACACATCTTTCACCCTCACTTTTGTCACACATCTTTCACCCTCATTTCTGTCACACATCTTTCACCCTCACTTTTGTTACACATCTTTCACCCTCATTTTTGTCACACGTCTTTTACCTTCATTTCTGTCACATAACTCTCACTCTCATTTTAGTCACACATCTTTTACCATCATAGTTATTTAAAAACCTTGGAGTGACACTGTACAAGTTTGGCTCAGTTTGACAGAGTTGAGCCTAATGACTGTGCATCAACCGTTGCACAAGTCAAGTATTTACAATATATTTACATGTAAAAAAAAAGGGGTTGATGGTTTGTACCCTGGTATTATTAACCACTGTATTCTACAGAAATATCACTCTAAATACTGACATAATAATACTAGTTCTATAAATATACATTTAATGCGTTGCCTATTTTAATCTATCTGTCATATTAATCCTAAAATAAGCTTACATTACTCCTAATATTTATCTAATTTAAGGGATGTAATTTACCTATGTGAAATGAAATTGATGTGAGATGAGTTATGTCCGTTTGTGAAATGGGTAATGTGAAATGTAATAAGTTATGTCCCTTTCTAAAATGGGTGATGTGAAATATATCATATTCTAACTAATGTTTTTAAATGAAAAAACTATATGATTGATATTCTTATTCTATATGGTGTAAATGATGTATCTTTAAGTGTGTAATATTTCTATTCTATTATGGTGTAACCTAATCATGCTACTAAATGATAACGTTTGTTAAATGGATTGGTTAAGATGGAATGAAATCAAATGAAATGAAACAAAGTGAAATATAATAAACTGAATGATACTCATCCTATCTAAACTTCTTATATTTAGTTGTTATGTTTAAATTACTATACTAATCTACTTTTAAAGCTAAATAAATATGTAAATTAATATTTTATCTACCAAAAAAAAATGAAAGATATTATATTGTCTAACTCTAAATATACATTAAAATAACATAATCTATCTATATTTTATCACTCTATTAAAACATTATGATACATATCACATTAAGTTTATATATACATGGTATTTAAATACCTCAGGTTAGTCGTTGCCATTAATGTTCAGAAACATGTTTTCATTGGCATACTATCTATACAATTGTTCTGGGTATTTGAAATCCGTTACACAGTTATATTTGTTCTATGGGTATTGCACCTGTAGAGTTCGTTTGTAAAGTAGACCACTGTTTTCGTGTCTGTATGTATATAATCATCTGACACTGTTTTTCTCTGTTTAACACAACTAATTCACTGGAACATATATGGAGCTTAGCACGTAATAAGCTGTCCTAGTTCACAAGGTGATATATTTGTTCCCAGAGTAAAGTTCTTACTTTTGATGTCTACGGACACATAGTAGGTCAATGTTCTTGGTACTTAGTTCAGCACATAATATCTATGTATTTTAACATATTTCACATAGACTATTTGACTGTACTAAATTAACATATATTACTCTACACTCTTATGTGGAAATTTCTGGTATTGCTACATCAGATGGTCGACTAAGGGTATCAGCCAAGATGTTATCTTTCCCCTTAATATGCTCTATACTAAAGGTGTAATTTTGTAGTATTAGCGACCACCTGTATATACGGTCATTTCGATGTATACCACTCTGTATGACCGTGATTGGGGAGTTGTCAGTCTGGACAATGAAGTGCACACCCGCCAGAAATCGATGCAGCTTTCTCACCGCATAGATGACGCTTAAGGCTTCCAACTCGGATATGGAATATCTGGACTCGGTGGGTGTGATCTTACGGCTCACGTAGCAAATCGGATGGAAGATGCCCTCATACAATTGGCCTAGTACTGCAGCGATGGAAATCCTGCTGGCATCTGTCCTAAGATAATAAACGAGCCTAGGATTAGGCAAGCGGAGGATTGGAACATTACTAAACAAGATTTTTAATTTTGACAATGCAGAAATTAATAATGCATCTTTGACATCCAATTTTACAGAAGCTTTTAAAACGTTGGAAAATACACTTGTAATCTCCGCTAAATTTGGAATAAATTTACTATAGTAATTCACTAACCCCAAAAGGCTTCTGACCTGTTTCTTGGTGGTAGGCATGGTCAGATTCATAATTTTGGTAATAATTTTCTGGTCAGTCTTTAGTTGACCTTGAGAAATGACATGACCTAAAAAATCAATTTCTTTTAGGCCCAATTCGACTTTGCTCGGTTTGACAGTGAGCCCGAAGAGTCGCAACCTATTAAAGATATGTCTCAGTTTCAGTAGGTGTGTTGTCCAGTCATCAGTATGGACACATATATCATCTATATAGGTCACTGTATTCGTCACTCCATGAAGTAGATCTCTAGTTAAGCGTACGAAAGTGGCAGGAGCGTTTTGAAGTCCGAAAGGAAGAAAACGCCACTCGTAAAGTCCTAAAGGTGTTGAAAAAGCAGTAAGATGGATGGATTGAGACTTCATAGGGACCTGCCAATATCCCTTCGTGAGATCTAATTTAGAAAAGATTTTGGAGGTGGACGTGTCAAGAATAAGATCTTCGCAGGAAGGAATTGGCTCTGCGTCGATCTTCGTTACGTTGTTGAGCTTTCGATAGTCCACACACAGACGAATTGTGGAATCTTTCTTCTTAACTAGGACAATTGGAAAAGAGTACTCAGAAGTGGATTTCTGGATGATCCCACTAGCCTCTAAATTCAGAATTTCCTTATTTAGATTTTCCCTATAGCTCAGTGGGATTGAGTACGGCCTGCATTTAATAGGCTTAGAGTCCGAAAGAAGAATGGAGTGTTCGATTCTGTCCGTCCTACCTGGAATGTCAGAGAATATGTCTTTGTATTCCGTCACTAATTCTACTAATTGTCGTCGTTGACTGTCTGTTAGTCCCTGTTCTATCTGTATGCTATCTAATGTAGCAGTCTTGTCTACAATAAGAACTGGTAGTTCCATTCCGTCGTCGTCTACTTGATTCAGTACAGTGGTGGTGCTAAGTGTGTATTCTGTATTCTCGCTAAGTGTATTCTCGTCGGATATGCCAGTCTCGCTAACTAGTGTAGTTGCGTTGTGTATGTCTGTCGTCTGATCCCTAGGTGTGGGTGCACTGTGTTCGTCTGTCTCTACATCTGTCTCTTGTCGTGAAAAGTAAGGTTTCAACATGTTGACATGGAATATCTTTAAGTGTCCGTTTATTGATATTTCATAGTCAACATCTGAAAGTTGTTGTATCACTTTGAAAGGCCCTTGCCATGAAGTTAACATTTTATTATGCTTGTCTGGTAGTAGCACCATTATGTATTGACCAGTTTCAAGTGTTATGGGTCTAGTACCTTTGTTAGCACTGTGATGTCCGAGGATATCTTCACTGTTTACTGGAGTGAAACCATTCTTCTCCTCCCAGACAGATATTTCTTCATCTGTACAGTGCTTTAGCTGGGGTAGACACCCAAGAATTAACTCAGCACAAGGGTTGTCTAGTATTGCACAAGTAAAGGTACCAGAAAGGAACGGGGTGTTTATACGGGCTCTTGCCAGAGGATAGGTTTCTATATTACCAGAAAAAGTACGGCATCTTACAGAGTCACCAGTATAATCCTTTGGATTAACAAGTTCCTTTTTCACGCCAATAATAGAGCTCCCACTGTCTAGCAAACATCGGCATGGCTTCTCATTGACCAACGCAGAGTGAAACAATAGATTGCCTCTGGAGGCTATAGCTGCGTTTGCATTCTCTAAGGAGGATGTTACAAAATGCCCACATTCTAATTTTCCGTCTGCATGAAATTGGTGACATTGGACACAATTGTCAAAGCTTAATACATCGCTCACACAACACACATCTTCAGATTGCTGGAAAGGTAATACATTCTCAACTTCACACTCAGTCTCACTGCCACTATCAGAAGATGTATCAAGTAAAATAGCATTGTTGGCTTTCATACGTTGGCGGCCCAGGCACTTATTTGAATAATGGCCGTAGCTGGAACCAAAAAAACATTTGATGGCACGCCGGTATGCAGATCTTTTGTTCTGTTGCTTCTTAATAACATTTTCAAGATGTGCCGGATAACTTGGCGATTTGTCACACATTGAATCAGTGTCATGTAAAAGTTGACAGTGGATACATTTTGAAATTTTCCTATCTTTCTTATCGAATTTATTAAATGGTTTTCTATTACTCTGATAGTTTTTAGGTTGATCTTTTACAAAGGAAACTATTTCAGAGTCATTTGAAGTCCTAAAAATATCTCTGTTTGAAGAAAAATATGCAGACCCTTTCTTTTCAAACTGTTCTATGGTTTCAATGTCTGACTGCTGCAAAAATTTAGCAAAGGAGGATGGTATAGTGGATATTACTTTATCCATAGTTATTAAATTTTTCAATCTATCAAAGTCTTTTCATATGTTAGCTGCTTTAAGCCACCTATTTAGTACACTTTGAACATTTGAGACGTAGTCAATGAAAGTCTCACTAGGTTTAGGCTTTAAATTTGAGAACTGAACCTGATAACCAGGTGCATCTAGTAAAAAGTGTTGCATAATCCTATCACGGATGTATTGGTAGTCAGATCTAAGATCGGTTGGTATAGATTCTATCACTTTAAGGGGCTCACCACTCAGGTTCTTCATATAAATCATAGCCCACATCTCTAAAGGAACTTGGTGATATTTGAACTGATACTCTACATTTTCTGTCCAAGCAGATATTGAATCGTCTTTACAATATGGTTTGATAATATTTTTGTATTTGTTGAACTTATTTTCTTCTTGTTGACTTTTAAGTTTAGTGGCAGAGATCTCTGCGTGTGAGTCTACATCCATCTCTTTCATCTTTAACTGTGTCTCTGATTCTACTTGTATTTGTTTTTCCTTAACTCTTGCCATTTCATCTATTTCCTTTTGCTTTAGATCTAATTCTCTTTGTTTAATTTCCTTATCTTGTTCTAATTGTTGTTGCTTAATATTCTTATCATGTTCTAATTGTTGTTGCTTAACATACTTATCATGTTCTCGTTCACGTGCCCGTTCATCTCTTTCCGCACACTCTTTTCGTATGCGTTCAGCTGTCTCAGCATCTTTTGCCTCTTTAAATCTCTTATCAGCATATTGTTCTAGCTCTTTACCTGTGTATTGCAATTCTTTGCCTGCTTTAATGAAGTCAGCTAGAGTAGCCATGTTGTTGGGTAATTGGCTCTCGTTGACCTGAACTGGCTGCTTCAATTAGATATTTTTATTTGATATGCTATGTTATTTAATATCTAAGCACTCCAAATTGCACTCTTTGTTTACAACTTGGAAAATTGTCTTCTCCAAAAAATTAGAGCACAAAATTTGCTCATGCCATACACGCTGAAAAAGAGATGCACTATTAATCACAATGCATGCCAAAAACGTAGGTTTTACTCATCTTAATGTTCCCGAGAACAAGGAACAATACGTCGGTAACACCAGTCCCGTTGTTTGGCACCCCGCATACACACGAGTTTTCTACTCAGGTCACCTTGATTGGCACATCGACACACACTCACGTATTCTAACTGCTGTTGTTCACCCTGGTTTACAGAGCAGCAACAATTAACAACGTGTACACGAGAAATAAATCTTCGACAAATTGGAACAATGACAATTACATGCCCAAGAACAAACAGAATATCGATTAATTAATATTTAATGTCAATGTCCTGTCTTCGTTCTACAGTAATATGTCTTTCGTTACTAACCTAGTTTAATCTATGGAAGTAAGGTGCAGACCAAATCTAATTTGCATAGCCGAAAGTAGTGCCCTCGTGACGGTAAACAAATAGAAAAAGTATGAAAAAAATTCAATAACTGCTTTCAAATAAATATAAATATAATAATAATGTGTAAATAAATAAATATATTCATTCTCTAACTTAAATAAATAAATAATAGTTAATATATCGTAAAGATTCAGGCAGGCAGCAGCTTGGCAGTTCGTAAACACTGAAATGCTGATTCCAAATGGCGAGGCCCAATTGCTTGTCAATCGTGCCACGTCACAGGCGCAGCGCTATTTTTAGCTTGCAAAAATCAATACTGTCGCTGACCTCTGTATTGCTCCGCCATGAATCATTTTTGACAATTATTCAAAAACAAACACATAATTACATAAATAAATGAAAGAAGAACATAATATGAATACTTACAACTTTGAAGCACACATTATTTAAATATATAATATTCTAATAAGCACAAATAAACATTATTTCATCACGATAGGCACAATTCTGCTCGCACTTCGCTCTAGTCTGCACACGTCATCGTCACTGACACAAATTAAACATTTAATCTTTGTAATATCCTATCTGTAACCCTAGTCTAGAGCCGTGGGTAAGTGTTATAGCTTGAACTCAGGTTCAAGCCACACTTCTGACACCACATTTAATCCTATTGCCTGTCAACAACTCATGTTACAGGCATCATCGGATTACTTCTCCCACACCATACAAGAAGCTTGCAAGTCGTGTGCGAGGAATGAAATGGTACATTTTATTGCCGTTGGCTCTTTACAATTACAAAACAGTCGCTATCTGATCACACATAAAGTCACAATATTCTCTATCACTAGTTTTCCTAAACCCTATGGCTAATCTCTATCTATTAGGCTAGACGAAAACTATATCTATTCTACACGATGTGAACACTACAGAGTCAGTCCCCAGTCTGACTTCCTTCACTCGCGTCGCTACACGCCACGCGGAAGGACCTTCATGCGTCCTTCAGCTCTTTGCGTGCTAGGTCAGTTAGCACGTTTCTCTTAGCTGTCTTTGGTTGAGTGGCTATCACGCAGGCGTGATTCTGTCGTGACCAGTAGTGCTAACTATCTGGTCAACGCCTCCGTGTGAGGACTAGTTCATAGTCCCCCTTTTCTATCATCTATCCTGCCCTGATCCCGGGCACTGTGTTCACTCTATCTATCTGAGGTTGACCCCACGTCCCGGTGGTGTTCTATCATGAGGCAGGCTTCCTGCCTCCTGTTTCAGTCTTTGACATCATCAATCATCCAGGCCAACACTCACTAGCATTATACTACATTGCAATTAGAATAAACCGGCTTAAGGAAAACCACAACACAACACCGCAATTTTTCCGGGACACTACCACAATTCTACAGAACATGTATGCAAGCAATACAAGGCAATGAACATTTAACACAACACATTAGCAAGCAAATAAACAAATACCACAATTGTACGTGAGAATCAAAAGAGGACACAAATACCAGATTAATACTATAACTGTACTTTCACTAACTTACACAACAAAAACATCACACTAAAAGCCAAAGAAATAACATACAATAACAACATTCAAGAAACAGAAGAACACATTTACTATACATGTCAAACAATCTCAACCTCATAGACTGCACTACAACAGCTAATAGAAACACACACAAACAAGAAACCGGCATATACAAAGCAATCTTCCTATATACAATACCTACAACCACAAAAAGACAAACACACATAACTGCTTCTAGTGTTCGCACAATATATAGTCTAGGCGAAACTTGGCCACTCACAATCAGCACAAATACACTCACACATATTATCACACATTACAGTCACTCAACAGATAATTTCCCAACTATTCACAGAGTAAGAAAAATGGCACTCCCATCATGTTCACACTACTTACTATACATGATCATTGACATGCTCTAACACATACTTTCACAGATAATTCTATTTTCCTAATGCGTACCAATTTCCTCAATCGATCATTCTTAGTATTATTGCCATTGTTTCACCATTCCTTTCCACCCAAGGAATACCCTGTAGATATACAGGTGAGCACACTACAAACATCTATTAATACAACATCTTGCCTTTTCACATATGACTGCCTCCGAAACAGAATCGCCATCTAACTTTTGATTTATTAAAAACTAATAATAACTGTTCGACATCTTCAATTGTTTGCGATCTCTGTCTCGTTAGCTCATTCATGTCTTTCGCTACATTAGCCTACTTTATTTCTTCCCTTTTCGCCACAAAAGGAACTTATCGTGGGTGGCGAATTCCCGTACATGCGGCCGATTTTAGCAATTTTAATGCCGCTCTCGTATTTTTGTATTAGCTAGTGATGTTCGCACAACGAAAAACGACGCCAATCTGAGCATAAGAACGCGTGGGCCTCTTTGTTATCACAAAATTAACAGCGAGGTCATGTGGGCACGCCGACGAAATCCGAGGCAATCGACGAAAACCGAGACACATTTTAGGGGGAAATCGACGAAAACCGAGGTTTTATTTTACTTGGATTATGAAAGATTCAGTGAGACCGTTAAAATTGTTTAAATAAAATTAAGTGTGAATGAGAATACTTGCAGTATGAGAGAATTTCTATTGAAAGATGTCAGTATGCATTAGAGAAAATGATTACGTCATCATCATCATCATCATCATCAAGTAATGTATAGGTGATTATACCATGCCATGAATGCAATATCATCATGTATATATGAATGTTCATGTTGTATTCGCATATGTAAACACACGCGCACGCGCGCAACGCACCTTGTAAATACGCAGCTTTTTACGAAATAAACGTTTAATTAAACCCAAAAGAAAAATAAGTGAATACTTTGTTTAGTTTAGTTTAGTAGATGGATCAACATCACGGCACACAGGTGCAACCCATAAGTGCTCTGTTCTCCTCCTAACTCAAACCTGAGTCTGGAGAAACTCAGCTCAGTGCACGAACTCCGTAGCACCGCCGAGGACCCTGAAATAATTTGGGTAGATTTTTAACTCGAAATTTTGCCCGGGCAGCGCCGTTAGGCTACTCTTTTTCGATTTCCAACTGCCAAGGGATTTTACGTGCGCAACAATACACACGGGCGTCCGATCTCACTACCCAGAGACCAGAGGAAATTTATTACTAGAAGTCCACGAGAAAAAATCCCGGCATCACCGGGGCTTGAACCCGGGACCTCCAGCACTCGAGGCGGACACCATACCTCGAGACCACGCAGCCCCCCTGTCAGAATACTTTGTTTTGAACTGTACCAAACTCTGCGACCTTGATGTGGCTAATATGTGCAGTCTTTGAGCAGAACAAGAACATATCTTGACTTTGATGGGGCTGATATGTGCAGTCTTTGGCCAGGACTAGAACATATCTTGACTTTGATGGGGCTGATATGTGCAGTCTTTGAGCAGAACAAGAACATATCTTGACTTTGATGGGGCTGATATGTGCAGTCTTTGGCCAGGACTAGAACATATCTTGACTTTGATGGGGCTGATATGTGCAGTCTTTGGCCAGGACTAGAACATATCTTGACTTTGATGGGGCTGATATGTGCAGTCTTTGGCCAGGACTAGAACATATCTTGACTTTGATGGGGCTGATACGTGCAGTCTTTGGCCAGGACTAGAACATATCTTGACTTTGATGGGGCTGATACGTGCAGTCTTTGGCCAGGACTAGAACATATCTTGACTTTGATGTGGCTAATATGTGCAGTCTTTGAGCAGAACCAGAACATATCTTGACTTTGATGGGGCTGATACGTGCAGTCTTTGGCCAGGACTAGAACATATCTTGACTTTGATGGGGCTGATATGTGCAGTCTTTGAGCAGAACCAGAACATATCTTGACTTTGATGTGGCTAATATGTGCAGTCTTTGAGCAGAACCAGAACATATCTTGACTTTGATGGGGCTGATACGTGCAGTCTTTGGCCAGGACTAGAACATATCTTGACTTTGATGGGGCTGATATGTGCAGTCTTTGGCCAGGACTAGAACATATCTTGACTTTCATGGGGCTGATATGTGCAGTCTTTGGCCAGGACTAGAACATATCTTGACTTTGATGGGGCTGATATGTGCAGTCTTTGGCCAGGACTAGAACATATCTTGACTTTGATGGGGCTGATATGTGCAGTCTTTGGCCAGGACTAGAACATATCTTGACTTTGATGGGGCTGATATGTGTAGTCTTTGGCCAGGACTAGAACATGCCTTAACTTTGATGGGGCTGATATGTGCAGTCTTTGGCCAGGACTAGAACATATCTTGACTTTGATGGGGCTGATATGTGCCGTCTTTGGCCAGGACTAGAACATATCTTGACTTTGGTGGGGCTGATATGTGCAGTCTTTGGCCAGAACCACAACATATCTTGACTTTGATGTGGCTGATATGTGCAGTCTTTGGCCAGAACCACAACATATCTTGACTTTGATGTGGCTGATGTGTGCAGTCTTTGGCCAGGACCAGAACATATCTTGACCATGACATGGATAGTCCAAACATGAAAACATGAAGCGTCTCTAGGATAGCCAAAGACAATTCTCGTGCCTTTATTCTGGCGGCGTTTTTATCGATCATACTGCCACTTAAATACGTTGAGCATTTCTAGGCCACAATCAATGGCGGAGAGGACCAAGTTATTATATAAGACCACACATGCTGTGCTATGTTTGTGTTGCAATAATTGTTCTTGGCGTAGCTAAGGAAAAGACAATGTGCACTGAATTATAATTTGGTCAAACTGGCATATGAATCACAGAATACGATCAGGCCTCAATGTTTATCAGTGACTGGTTATGTTACCGGCACGTCAGATACTGTATCTGCTATCACGGTGGAATTATTCAGACCACGGAGGTTTTCAAACGGGTGACTTTAGAGCAGGTTTCTGCCATTGCCGAGAACAAATTTATATCACCTCCTGCATATACCGATGCATTCTATGCCTATCAGAACCATACCAGTATAACAGGATCAGCATCATCATAACTATCAAGTGCCCTGTCAGCTAGCGTAGGAGTCCATGTCTCTCCAGAGATCATAGTTCTTGGTGTTCTGGATCAACTCTGCTGATGATATTCCTCCATGCCACTGTCTCAATCCGTCCATCATCATTTCTCTTGGTCTGTCTCTGCCTCTCTTCCTCTTTATCTTTCCAGTTGTCACGATGTTCTCCAATGTCTTTCTTCTCATCACATGACCAGAGAAATCGGTTTGCCTCTGTTATTGTTGGATATAATGTGCTAGTTTCATTAGCCTCTATCAGACAATCTCTGGGAGTCCAAAGAATTCGCAACATTCGTCTCAGGAACCATATCTCCGTTGCTTCCAAGTGGACAACTCTGCAGATGAGCAGAGCAGGGTACTTACTTGTCCTGACGGTTGGAAATGGCTGCCAAAAACAGGAGAAAAAGACCCCCATATGGGTGTGGAAGGTAAGGGAAACCACCACATTATCTTCCGAAGATGTCATGAGTATCCACAGTTTATAATAGCCGTATATGATCCGCAGATGTGAGAATGAGGCTCGAGCCTGCTCTATCTAACTTGGCCTATCTGGTTACGTATACGTTGAACAGCACTTGGGGTAGAAGAGAAGCATGGAGGACATCTGTTACATATGAAGACATAATCTGATATATCTGATATATGTGTGCTCTAACATACTACACATCTCTCCACTAAAGCCACCTCTATCGAGATTAGAAGTAACGATTTTACTGCACAGTCTTGCTAAATTATTTTTTTTTAATGAATATGTAACTATATATAATCTATGATAATCAATATAAAAATCCTCAGCCATATGATAGACGGACGCATTTTATACAAACATTATTGATCAAGGTAACATATGTAGCGAAGTAATAATGAGAGAGATCAAAGAGATACCAGGAATACAAGTTGGAGGTTATAATATAAATAATATATGCTATGCAGATGACACAGTATTGGTGGCAGATAAATCAACAGAGCTACAACAATTGTTGGACACTGTAGTAACAGAGAGTGAAGGAAATGACTCTCCTTGAATATCAAGAAAACAGTAACAATGGCGATATCAAAGAAAATGGTGACACCAAAATGTGACATAGAAATAGAAGGAAAAATTCTTAACCTAGTGAATAATTTTAGATACCTAGGGACATTTATAACATCAGATGGAAGATGTACAACAGAGATTAAGAGCAGAATGAAGCAAGCAAAGGCCGCATTTCAGAAAATGAAGAGAATCTTGTGCAATAGGTCACTATCACTGAGTGTAAGAAAGAGAGTGCTGAAATGCTATGTAGAACCAGTTTTGCTGTATGGCAGTGAATCTTGAAATGTAAATGAACCAATTAAGAAGAAATTAGAAGCAACAGAGATGTAGTTCCTGAGACGAATGTTGCGAATTCCTTGGACTGCCAGGGTAACTAACAACGAATGCCTGAAGCAGGCTAATGAAACTAGAACACTATATACAACAATAAGAAAGAGACAAACAGTTTTCTTTGGTCATGTAATGAGAAGAGAGGAATTGGAGAACATCGTGACAACTGGAAAGATCGAGGAGAAGAGAGGCAGAGGCAGACCAAGAGAAGTGATGCTGGATGGATTGAGACGGTGGCACGGAGGAATATCAGCAGCAGAATTGATCCAGAAAACCAAAGACCAAGATCTGTGGAGAGCCATGAACGCCTACGCCAGCTGGCAGGGCACTTGGTGATGATGATGAACATATGTTGAAAAACAATATCTTTTTTTTTTTTTTAATTTTTAATTATTTTTTTTAAATTTACACAAAATTAATGCTAAACTTTGCACAACGTATAATATGCAAGTACTCCAAAGGTCGGAGTAGGTTCGCATGGAGGCGAGGGACACTGGTAAAGGGAAAAGATAATTACATTTTTTATTTATATATATATATATATATATATGGAGAGGTATAACTATTTTACAAACTATTGTCTGACAAGACGGCAAGGTCCAGTCATATAGTTTGTATATGGTGCCAGACGACAGTTTGTAAAATAGTTATACCTCTCCATAGCACAAAGCCCGGGCTGAATTATAGTTTATAGAGACCATGTGTTGCCCATGCAGCATGATCCCTCTCTCGGACTGCCTAGTTTACTTCAGAGGAAAGGTAACACCAATACATCTGGAACACGACAAGCTGAAGAAGCTGCCGGACAGACAGATAATTTGTTTCACCGGAGACAATTTTTTGAAGACGATAAAACAAAGAATATTGAAATATTTTGATCACTTAAAACGTCACGAAAGTTTGGAGAGAACAATAATGGAGGGGTATATGCCTGGGAAGAGAGGAAGGCCAAAGAGAAGATGGGTGCAGGATGTGGTGGATGATCTCCAGATGGGTGTATCGGACGCTGGACATCTTGCTTATGATCGAGAGGTTTTCCGGAATTTTGTTATGGGAGCGAGGTTCTGCAAGTGACATGCTACTGAATGAATGAATGTTATGGGAGCGAGGTTCTGCAAGTGACATGCTACTGAATAAATGTTTTGGGAGCGAGGTTCTGCAAGTGGCATGCTACTGAATGAATGAATGTTATGGGAGCGAGGTTCTGCAAGTGACATGCTACTGAATAAATGTTATGGGAGCGAGGTTCTGCAAGTGACATGCTACTGAATGAATGAATGAATGTTATGGAAGCTAGGTTCTGCAAGTGACATGCTACTGAATGAATGAATGTTATGGGAGCGAGGTTCTGCAAGTGACATGCTACTGAATGAATGTTATGGGAGCGAGGTTCTGCAAGTGACATGCTACTGAATGAATGAATGAATGTTATGGGAGCGAGGTTCTGCAAGTGAAATGCTACTGAATGAATGAATGTTATGGGAGCGAGGTTCTGCAAGTGACATGCTACTGAATAAATGTTTTGGGAGCGAGGTTCTGCAAGTGACATGCTACTGAATGAATGAATGTTATGGGAGCGAGGTTCTGCAAGTGACATGCTACTGAATAAATGTTATGGGAGCGAGGTTCTGCAAGTGACATGCTACTGAATGAATGAATGAATGTTATAGAAGCTAGGTTCTGCAAGTGACATGCTACTGAATGAATGAATGTTATGGGAGCGAGGTTCTGCAAGTGACATGCTACTGAATGAATGTTATGGGAGCGAGGTTCTGCAAGTGACATGCTACTGAATGAATGAATGAATGTTATGGGAGCGAAGTTCTGCAAGTGACATGCTACTGAATGAATGTTATGGGAGCGAGGTTCTGCAAGTGAAATGCTACTGAATGAATGAATGTTATGGTAGCTAGGTTCTGCAAGTGACATGCTACTGAATGAATGTTATGGGAGCTAGGTTCTGCAAGTGACATGCTACTGAATGAATGAATGAATGTTATGGGAGAGAGGTTCTGCAAGTGACATGCTACTGAATGAATGTTATGGGAGCGAGGTTCTGCAAGTGACATGCTACTGAATGAATGTTATGGGAGCGAGGTTCTGCAAGTGACATGCTACTGAATGAATGAATGTTATGGGAGCGAGGTTCTGCAAGTGACATGCTACTGAATGAATGTTATGGGAGCGAGGTTCTGCAAGTGACATGTTACTGAATGAATGTTATGGGAGCGAGGATCTGCAAGTGACATGCTACTGAATGAATGAATGTTATGGGAGCGAGGTTCTGCAAGTGACATGCTACTGAATGAATGAATGAATGTTATGGGAGCGAGGTTCTGCAGGTGACATGCCACTGAATGAATGTTATGGGAGCGAGGTTCTGCAAGTGACATGCCAATGAATGAATGAATTAATTAATTAATTAATTAATTAATTAATTAATGTTATGGGAGCGAAGTTCTGCAAGTGACATGCTACTGAATGAATGAATGTTATGGGAGCTAGGTTCTGCAAGTGACATGCTACTGAATGAATGAATGAATGAATGAATGAATGAATGAATGAATGTTATGAAAGCGAGGTTCTGCAAGTGACATTCTACTGAATGAATGAATGAATGAATGTTATGGGAGCGAGGTTTTGCAAGTGACATGCTACTGAATGAATGAATGAATATTATGGGAGAGAGGTTCTGCAAGTGACATGCTACTGAATGAATGAATGAATGTTATGGGAGCGAGGTTCTGCAAATGACATGCTACTGAATGAATGTTATGGGAGCGAGGTTCTGCAAGTGACATGCTACTGAATGAATGAATGAATATTATGGGAGCAAGGTTCTGCAAATTACATGCTACTGAATAAATGTTATGGGAGAGAGGTTCTGCAAGTGACATACTACAGAATGAATGTTATGGGAGCGAGGTTCTGCAAGTGACATGCTACTGAATGAATGAATGAATGTTATGGGAGCGAGGTTCTGCAAATGACATGCTACTGAATGAATGTTATGGGAGCGAGGTTCTGCAAGTGACATGCTACTGAATGAATGAATGAATGTTATGGGAGAGAGGTTCTGCAAGTGACATGCTACTGAATGAATGTTATGGGAGCGAGGTTGTGCAAGTGACATGCAACTGAATGAATGTTATGGGAGCGAGGTTCTGAAAGTGACATGCCAATGAATGAATGAATGAATTAATTAATTTATTAATTAATTAATGTTATGGGAGCGAGGTTCTGCAAATGACATGCTACTGAATGAATGTTATGGGAGCGAGGTTCTGCAAGTGACATGCTACTGAATGAATGAATGTTATGGGAGCTAGGTTCTGCAAGTGACATGCTACTGAATGAATGAATGAATGTTATGGAAGCGAGGTTCTGCAAGTGACATGCTACGGAATGAATGTTATGGGAGCGAGGTTCTGCAAGTGACATGCTACTGAATGAATGTTATGGGAGCGAGGTTCTGCAAGTGACATGCTACTGAATGAATGAATGTTATGGGAGCGAGGTTCTGAAAGTGACATGCT
This sequence comes from Cepaea hortensis, assembly GCA_963921405.1. Taxonomy (NCBI): domain Eukaryota; kingdom Metazoa; phylum Mollusca; class Gastropoda; order Stylommatophora; family Helicidae; genus Cepaea; species Cepaea hortensis. The sequence continues at coordinate 19,953,782 of OY992881.1, read as the reverse complement.
ACTGAATGAATGTTATGGGAGCGAGGTTCTGCAAGTGACATGTTACTGAATGAATGTTATGGGAGCGAGGATCTGCAAGTGACATGCTACTGAATGAATGAATGTTATGGGAGCGAGGTTCTGCAAGTGACATGCTACTGAATGAATGAATGAATGTTATGGGAGCGAGGTTCTGCAGGTGACATGCCACTGAATGAATGTTATGGGAGCGAGGTTCTGCAAGTGACATGCCAATGAATGAATTAATTAATTAATTAATTAATTAATTAATTAATTAATTAATTAATTAATGTTATGGGAGCGAGGTTCTGCAAATGACATGCTACTGAATGAATGTTATGGGAGCGAAGTTCTGCAAGTGACATGCTACTGAATGAATGAATGTTATGGGAGCTAGGTTCTGCAAGTGACATGCTACTGAATGAATGAATGAATGAATGAATGAATGAATGAATGAATGAATGAATGAATGAATGTTATGAAAGCGAGGTTCTGCAAGTGACATTCTACTGAATGAATGAATGAATGAATGTTATGGGAGCGAGGTTTTGCAAGTGACATGCTACTGAATGAATGAATGAATATTATGGGAGAGAGGTTCTGCAAGTGACATGCTACTGAATGAATGAATGAATGTTATGGGAGCGAGGTTCTGCAAATGACATGCTACTGAATGAATGTTATGGGAGCGAGGTTCTGCAAGTGACATGCTACTGAATGAATGAATGAATATTATGGGAGCAAGGTTCTGCAAATTACATGCTACTGAATAAATGTTATGGGAGAGAGGTTCTGCAAGTGACATACTACAGAATGAATGTTATGGTAGCGAGGTTCTGCAAGTGACATGCTACTGAATGAATGAATGAATGTTATGGGAGAGAGGTTCTGCAAGTGACATGCTACTGAATGAATGTTATGGGAGCGAGGTTGTGCAAGTGACATGCAACTGAATGAATGTTATGGGAGCGAGGTTCTGAAAGTGACATGCCAATGAATGAATGAATTAATTAATTAATTTATTAATTAATTAATGTTATGGGAGCGAGGTTCTGCAAATGACATGCTACTGAATGAATGTTATGGGAGCGAGGTTCTGCAAGTGACATGCTACTGAATGAATGAATGTTATGGGAGCTAGGTTCTGCAAGTGACATGCTACTGAATGAATGAATGAATGTTATGGAAGCGAGGTTCTGCAAGTGACATGCTACGGAATGAATGTTATGGGAGTGAGGTTCTGCAAGTGACATTCTACTCTATGAATGAATGAATGTTATGGGAGCGAGGTTCTGCAAGTGACATGCTACTGAATGAATGAATGAATATTATAGGAGCGAGGTTCTGCAAGTGACATGCTACTGAATGAATGAATGAATGTTATGGGAGCGAGGTTCTGCAAATGACATGCTACTGAATGAATGTTATGGGAGCGAGGTTCTGCAAGTGACATGCTACTGAATGAATGAATGAATGTTATGGGAGCGAGGTTCTGCAAATGACATACTACTGAATGAATGTTATGGGAGAGAGGTTCTGCAAGTGACATGCTACTGAATGAATGTTATGGGAGCGAGGTTCTGCAAGTGACATGCTACTGAATGAATGTTATGGGAGCGAGGTTCTGCAAGTGACATGCTACTGAATGAATGTTATGGGAGCGAGGTTCTGCAAATGACATGCTACTGAATGAATGAATGAATGTTATGGGAGCGAGGTTCTGCAAATGACATGCTACTGAATGAATGTTATGGGAGCGAGGTTCTGCAAGTGACATGCTACTGAATGAATGAATGAATGTTATGGGAGAGAGGTTCTGCAAGTGACATGCTACTGAATGAATGTTATGGGAGCGAGGTTCTGCAAGTGACATGCCACTGAATGAATAATATGGGAGAGAGGTTCAGCAAGTGACATGCTACTGAATGAACGTTATGGGAGCGAGGTTCTGCAAGTGACATGCTACTGAATGAATGAATGAATGTTATGGGAGCGAGGTTCTGCAAATGACATGCTACTGAATGAATGTTATGGGAGAGAGGTTCTGCAAGTGACATGCTACTGAATGAATGAATGTTATGGGAGCGAGGTTCTGCAAGTGACATGCTACTGAATGAATGTTATGGGAGCGAGGTTCTGCAAGTGACATGTTACTGAATGAATGTTATGGGAGCGAGGATCTGCAAGTGACATGCTACTGAATGAATGAATGTTATGGGAGCGAGGTTCTGCAAGTGACATGCTACTGAATGAATGAATGAATGTTATGGGAGCGAGGTTCTGCAGGTGACATGCCACTGAATGAATGTTATGGGAGCGAGGTTCTGCAAGTGACATGCCAATGAATGAATGAATTAATTAATTAATTAATTAATTAATTAATTAATTAATGTTATGGGAGCGAGGTTCTGCAAATGACATGCTACTGAATGAATGTTATGGGAGCGAAGTTCTGCAAGTGACATGCTACTGAATGAATGAATGTTATGGGAGCTAGGTTCTGCAAGTGACATGCTACTGAATGAATGAATGAATGAATGAATGAATGAATGAATGAATGTTATGAAAGCGAGGTTCTGCAAGTGACATTCTACTGAATGAATGAATGAATGAATGTTATGGGAGCGAGGTTTTGCAAGTGACATGCTACTGAATGAATGAATGAATATTATGGGAGAGAGGTTCTGCAAGTGACATGCTACTGAATGAATGAATGAATGTTATGGGAGCGAGGTTCTGCAAATGACATGCTACTGAATGAATGTTATGGGAGCGAGGTTCTGCAAGTGACATGCTACTGAATGAATGAATGAATATTATGGGAGCAAGGTTCTGCAAATTACATGCTACTGAATAAATGTTATGGGAGAGAGGTTCTGCAAGTGACATACTACAGAATGAATGTTATGGGAGCGAGGTTCTGCAAGTGACATGCTACTGAATGAATGAATGAATGTTATGGGAGCGAGGTTCTGCAAATGACATGCTACTGAATGAATGTTATGGGAGCGAGGTTCTGCAAGTGATTTGCTACTGAATGAATGAATGAATGTTATGGGAGAGAGGTTCTGCAAGTGACATGCTACTGAATGAATGTTATGGGAGCGAGGTTGTGCAAGTGACATGCAACTGAATGAATGTTATGGGAGCGAGGTTCTGAAAGTGACATGCCAATGAATGAATGAATTAATTAATTAATTTATTAATTAATTAATGTTATGGGAGCGAGGTTCTGCAAATGACATGCTACTGAATGAATGTTATGGGAGCGAGGTTCTGCAAGTGACATGCTACTGAATGAATGAATGTTATGGGAGCTAGGTTCTGCAAGTGACATGCTACTGAATGAATGAATGAATGTTATGGAAGCGAGGTTCTGCAAGTGACATGCTACGGAATGAATGTTATGGGAGCGAGGTTCTGCAAGTGACATGCTACTGAATGAATGTTATGGGAGCGAGGTTCTGCAAGTGACATGCTACTGAATGAATGAATGTTATGGGAGCGAGGTTCTGCAAGTGACATGCTACTGAATGAATGTTATGGGAGCGAGGTTCTGCAAGTGACATGTTACTGAATGAATGTTATGGGAGCGAGGATCTGCAAGTGACATGCTACTGAATGAATGAATGTTATGGGAGCGAGGTTCTGCAAGTGACATGCTACTGAATGAATGAATGAATGTTATGGGAGCGAGGTTCTGCAGGTGACATGCCACTGAATGAATGTTATGGGAGCGAGGTTCTGCAAGTGACATGCCAATGAATGAATGAATGAATTAATTAATTAATTAATTAATTAATTAATTAATTAATGTTATGGGAGCGAGGTTCTGCAAATGACATGCTACTGAATGAATGTTATGGGAGCGAAGTTCTGCAAGTGACATGCTACTGAATGAATGAATGTTATGGGAGCTAGGTTCTGCAAGTGACATGCTACTGAATGAATGAATGAATGAATGAATGAATGAATGAATGAATGAATGAATGTTATGAAAGCGAGGTTCTGCAAGTGACATTCTACTGAATGAATGAATGAATGAATGAATGTTATGGGAGCGAGGTTTTGCAAGTGACATGCTACTGAATGAATGAATGAATATTATGGGAGAGAGGTTCTGCAAGTGCCATGCTACTGAATGAATGAATGAATGTTATGGGAGCGAGGTTCTGCAAATGACATGCTACTGAATGAATGTTATGGGAGCGAGGTTCTGCAAGTGACATGCTACTGAATGAATGAATGAATATTATGGGAGCAAGGTTCTGCAAATTACATGCTACTGAATAAATGTTATGGGAGAGAGGTTCTGCAAGTGACATACTACAGAATGAATGTTATGGTAGCGAGGTTCTGCAAGTGACATGCTACTGAATGAATGAATGAATGTTATGGGAGAGAGGTTCTGCAAGTGACATGCTACTGAATGAATGTTATGGGAGCGAGGTTGTGCAAGTGACATGCAACTGAATGAATGTTATGGGAGCGAGGTTCTGAAAGTGACATGCCAATGAATGAATGAATTAATTAATTAATTTATTAATTAATTAATGTTATGGGAGCGAGGTTCTGCAAATGACATGCTACTGAATGAATGTTATGGGAGCGAGGTTCTGCAAGTGACATGCTACTGAATGAATGAATGTTATGGGAGCTAGGTTCTGCAAGTGACATGCTACTGAATGAATGAATGAATGTTATGGAAGCGAGGTTCTGCAAGTGACATGCTACGGAATGAATGTTATGGGAGTGAGGTTCTGCAAGTGACATTCTACTCTATGAATGAATGAATGTTATGGGAGCGAGGTTCTGCAAGTGACATGCTACTGAATGAATGAATGAATATTATAGGAGCGAGGTTCTGCAAGTGACATGCTACTGAATGAATGAATGAATGTTATGGGAGCGAGGTTCTGCAAATGACATGCTACTGAATGAATGTTATGGGAGCGAGGTTCTGCAAGTGACATGCTACTGAATGAATGAATGAATGTTATGGGAGCGAGGTTCTGCAAATGACATACTACTGAATGAATGTTATGGGAGAGAGGTTCTGCAAGTGACATGCTACTGAATGAATGTTATGGGAGCGAGGTTCTGCAAGTGACATGCTACTGAATGAATGTTATGGGAGCGAGGTTCTGCAAGTGACATGCTACTGAATGAATGTTATGGGAGGGAGGTTCTGCAAATGACATGCTACTGAATGAATGAATGAATGTTATGGGAGCGAGGTTCTGCAAATGACATGCTACTGAATGAATGTTATGGGAGCGAGGTTCTGCAAGTGACATGCTACTGAATGAATGAATGAATGTTATGGGAGAGAGGTTCTGCAAGTGACATGCTACTGAATGAATGTTATGGGAGCGAGGTTCTGCAAGTGACATGCCACTGAATGAATAATATGGGAGAGAGGTTCAGCAAGTGACATGCTACTGAATGAACGTTATGGGAGCGAGGTTCTGCAAGTGACATGCTACTGAATGAATGAATGAATGTTATGGGAGCGAGGTTCTGCAAATGACATGCTACTGAATGAATGTTATGGGAGAGAGGTTCTGCAAGTGACATGCTACTGAATGAATGTTATGGGAGTGAGGTTCTGCAAGTGACATGCTACTGAATGAATGTTATGGGAGCGAGGTTCTGCAAGTGACATGCTACTGAATGAATGTTATGGGAGCGAGGTTCTGCAAGTGACATGCTACTGAATGAATGAATGAATGTTATGGGAGAGAGGTTCTGCAAGTGACACGCTACTGAATGAATGTTATGGGAGCGAGGTTCTGCAAGTGACATGCCACTGAATGAATGTTATGGGAGAGAGGTTCTGCAAGTGACATGCTACTGAATGAATGAATGAATGTTATGGGAGCGAGGTTCTGCAAATGACATGCTACTGAATGAATGTTATGGGAGCGAGGTTCTGCAAGTGACATGCTACTGAATGAATGAATGAATGTTATGGGAGAGAGGTTCTGCAAGTGACATGCTACTGAATGAATGTTATGGGAGCGAGGTTCTGCAAATGACATGCTACTGAATGAATGTTATGGGAGCGAGGTTCTGCAAGTGACATGCTACTGAATGAATGAATGTTATGGGAGCTAGGTTCTGCAGTGACATGCTACTGAATGAATGAATGAATGTTATGGAAGCGAGGTTCTGCAAGTGACATGCTACGGAATGAATGAATGAATGTTATGGGAGCGAGGTTCTGCAAGTGACATGCTACGGAATGAATGTTATGGGAGCGAGATTCTGCAAGTGACATGCTACTGAATGAATGAATGAATGTTATGGGAGCGAGGTTCTGCAAGTGACATGCTACTGAATGAATGAATGAATGAATATTATGGGAGCGAGGTTCTGCAAGTGACATGCTACTGAATGAATGAATGAATATTATGGGAGCGAGGTTCTGCAAGTGACATGCTACTGAATGAATGAATGAATGTTATGGGAGCGAGGTTCTGCAAGTGAAATGCTACTGAATGAATGAATGAATGAATATTATGGGAGCGAGGTTCTGCAGGTGACATGCCACTGAATGAATGTTATGGGAGCGAGGTTCTGCAAGTGACATGCCAATGAATGAATGAATGAATTAATTAATTAATTAATTAATGTTATGGGAGCGAGGTTCTGCAAATGACATGCTACTGAATGAATGTTATGGGAGCGAGGTTCTGCAAGTGACATGCTACTGAATGAATGAATGTTATGGGAGCTAGGTTCTGCAAGTGACATGCTACTGAATGAATGAATGAATGAATGAATGAATGAATGAATGAATGTTATGGAAGCGAGGTTCTGCAAGTGACATGCTACGGAATGAATGTTATGGGAGCTAGGTTCTGCAAGTGACATTCTACTGAATGAATGAATGAATGTTATGGGAGCGAGGTTCTGCAAGTGACATGCTACTGAAGGAATGAATGAATATTATGGGAGAGAGGTTCTGCAAGTGACATGCTACTGAATGAATGAATGAATGTTATGGGAGCGAGGTTCTGCAAATGACATGCTACTGAATGAATGTTATGGGAGCGAGGTTCTGCAAGTGACATGCTACTGAATGAATGAATGAATATTATGGGAGCGAGGTTCTGCAAATGACATGCTACTGAATAAATGTTATGGGAGAGAGGTTCTGCAAGTGACATGCTACTGAATGAATGTTATGGGAGCGAGGTTCTGCAAGTGACATGCTACTGATTGAATGAATGAATGTTATGGGAGCGAGGTTCTGCAAATGACATGCTACTGAATGAATGTTATGGGAGCGAGGTTCTGCAAGTGACATGCTACTGAATGAATGAATGAATGTTATGGGAGAGAGGTTCTGCAAGTGACATGCTACTGAATGAATGTTATGGGAGCGAGGTTCTGCAAGTGACATGCCACTGAATGAATGTTATGGGAGCGAGGTTCTGCAAGTGACATGCCAATGAATGAATGAATTAATTAATTAATTAATTAATTAATTAATTAATTAATGTTATGGGAGCGAGGTTCTGCAAATGACATGCTACTGAATGAATGTTATGGGAGCGAGGTTCTGCAAGTGACATGCTACTGAATGAATGAATGTTATGGGAGCTAGGTTCTGCAAGTGACATGCTACTGAATGAATGAATGAATGTTATGGAAGCGAGGTTCTGCAAGTGACATGCTACGGAATGAATGTTATGGGAGTGAGGTTCTGCAAGTGACATTCTACTGAATGAATGAATGAATGTTATGGGAGCGAGGTTCTGCAAGTGACATGCTACTGAATGAATGAATGAATATTATGGGAGCGAGGTTCTGCAAGTGACATGCTACTGAATGAATGAATGAATGTTATGGGAGCGAGGTTCTGCAAATGACATGCTACTTAATGAATGTTATGGGAGCGAGGTTCTGCAAGTGACATGCTACTGAATGAATGAATGAATGTTATGGGAGCGAGGTTCTGCAAATGACATACTACTGAATGAATGTTATGGGAGAGAGGTTCTGCAAGTGACATGCTACTGAATGAATGTTATGGGAGCGAGGTTCTGCAAGTGACATGCTACTGAATGAATGTTATGGGAGCGAGGTTCTGCAAGTGACATGCTACTGAATGAATGTTATGGGAGCGAGGTTCTGCAAATGACATGCTACTGAATGAATGAATGAATGTTATGGGAGCGAGGTTCTGCAAATGACATGCTACTGAATGTATGTTATGGGAGCGAGGTTCTGCAAGTGACATGCTACTAAATGAATGAATGAATGTTATGGGAGAGAGGTTCTGCAAGTGACATGCTACTGAATGAATGTTATGGGAGCGAGGTTCTGCAAGTGACATGACACTGAATGAATGTTATGGGAGAGAGGTTCTGCAAGTGACATGCTACTGAATGAATGTTATGGGAGCGAGGTTCTGCAAGTGACATGCTACTGAATGAATGAATGTTATGGGAGCGAGCTTCTGCAAATGACATGCTACTGAATGAATGTTATGGGAGAGAGGTTCTGCAAGTGACATGCTACTATATGAATGTTATGTTAGCGAGGTTCTACAAGTGACATGCTACTGAATGAATGTTATGGGAGCGAGGTTCTGCAACTGACATGCTACTGAATGAATGTTATGGGAGCGAGGTTCTGCAAGTGACATGTTACTGAATGAATGAATGAATGTTATGGGAGCGAGGTTCTGCAAATGACATGCTACTGAATGAATGTTATGGGAGCGAGGTTCTGCAAGTGACATGCTACTGAATGAATGAATGAATGTTATGGGAGCGAGGTTCTGCAAATGACATACTACTGAATGAATGTTATGGGAGAGAGGTTCTGCAAGTGACATGCTACTGAATGAATGTTATGGGAGCGAGGTTCTGCAAGTAACATGCTACTGAATGAATGTTATGGGAGCGAGGTTCTGCAAGTGACATGCTACTGAATGAATGTTATGGGAGCGAGGTTCTGCAAATGACATGCTACTGAATGAATGAATGAATGTTATGGGAGCGAGGTTCTGCAAATGGCATGCTACTGAATGAATGTTATGGGAGCGAGGTTCTGCAAGTGACATGCTACTGAATGAATGAATGAATGTTATGGGAGAGAGGTTCTGCAAGTGACATGCTACTGAATGAATGTTATGGGAGCGAGGTTCTGCAAGTGACATGCCACTGAATGAATAATATGGGAGAGAGGTTCTGCAAGTGACATGCTACTGAATGAACGTTATGGGAGCGAGGTTCTGCAAGTGACATGCTACTGAATGAATGAATGAATGTTATGGGAGCGAGGTTCTGCAAATGACATGCTACTGAATGAATGTTATGGGAGAGAGGTTCTGCAAGTGACATGCTACTGAATGAATGTTATGGGAGTGAGGTTCTGCAAGTGACATGCTACTGAATGAATGTTATGGGAGCGAGGTTCTGCAAGTGACATGCTACTGAATGAATGTTATGGGAGCGAGGTTCTGCAAGTGACATGCTACTGAATGAATGAATGAATGTTATGGGAGAGAGGTTCTGCAAGTGACACGCTACTGAATGAATGTTATGGGAGCGAGGTTCTGCAAGTGACATGCCAATCAATGAATGTTATGGGAGAGAGGTTCTGCAAGTGACATGCTACTGAATGAATGTTACGGGAACGAGGTTCTGCAAGTGACATGCTACTGAATGAATGAATGAATGTTATGGGAGCGAGGTTCTGCAAATGACATGCTACTGAATGAATGTTATGGGAGCGAGGTTCTGCAAGTGACATGCTACTGAATGAATGAATGAATGTTATGGGAGAGAGGTTCTGCAAGTGACATGCTACTGAATGAATGTTATGGGAGCGAGGTTCTGCAAATGACATGCTACTGAATGAATGTTATGGGAGCGAGGTTCTGCAAGTGACATGCTACTGAATGAATGAATGTTATGGGAGCTTGGTTCTGCAGTGACATGCTACTGAATGAATGAATGAATGTTATGGAAGCGAGGTTCTGCAAGTGACATGCTACGGAATGAATGTTATGGGAGCGAGATTCTGCAAGTGACATGCTACTGAATGAATGAATGAATGTTATGGGAGCGAGGTTCTGCAAGTGACATGCTACTGAATGAATGAATGAATGAATATTATGGGAGCGAGGTTCTGCAAGTGACATGCTACTGAATGAATGAATGAATATTATGGGAGCGAGGTTCTGCAAGTGACATGCTACTGAATGAATGAATGAATGTTATGGGAGCGAGGTTCTGCAAGTGAAATGCTACTGAATGAATGAATGAATGAATATTATGGGAGCGAGGTTCTGCAGGTGACATGCCACTGAATGAATGTTATGGGAGCGAGGTTCTGCAAGTGACATGCCAATGAATGAATGAATGAATGAATGAATTAATTAATTAATGTTATGGGAGCGAGGTTCTGCAAATGACATGCTACTGAATGAATGTTATGGGAGCGAGGTTCTGCAAGTGACATGCTACTGAATGAATGAATGTTATGGGAGCTAGGTTCTGCAAGTGACATGCTACTGAATGAATGAATGAATGAATGAATGAATGAATGTTATGGAAGCGAGGTTCTGCAAGTGACATGCTACGGAATGAATGTTATGGGAGCTAGGTTCTGCAAGTGACATTCTACTGAATGAATGAATGAATGTTATGGAAGCGAGGTTCTGCAAGTGACATGCTACGGAATGAATGTTATGGGAGTGAGGTTCTGCAAGTGACATTCTACTGAATGAATGAATGAATGTTATGGGAGCGAGGTTCTGCAAGTGACATGCTACTGAATGAATGAATGAATATTATGGGAGCGAGGTTCTGCAAGTGACATGCTAATGAATGAATGAATGAATGTTATGGGAGCGAGGTTCTGCAAATGACATGCTACTGAATGAATGTTATGGGAGCGAGGTTCTGCAAGTGACATGCTACTGAATGAATGAATGAATGTTATGGGAGCGAGGTTCTGCAAATGACATACTACTGAATGAATGTTATGGGAGAGAGGTTCTGCAAGTGACATGCTACTGAATGAATGTTATGGGAGCGAGGTTCTGCAAGTGACATGCTACTGAATGAATGTTATGGGAGCGAGGTTCTGCAAGTGACATGCTACTGAATGAATGTTATGGGAGCGAGGTTCTGCAAATGACATGCTACTGAATGAATGAATGAATGTTATGGGAGCGAGGTTCTGCAAATGACATGCTACTGAATGTATGTTATGGGAGCGAGGTTCTGCAAGTGACATGCTACTGAATGAATGAATGAATGTTATGGGAGAGAGGTTCTGCAAGTGACATGCTACTGAATGAATGTTATGGGAGCGAGGTTCTGCAAGTGACATGCCACTGAATGAATGTTATGGGAGAGAGGTTCTGCAAGTGACATGCTACTGAATAAATGTTATGGGAGCGAGGTTCTGCAAGTGACATGCTACTGAATGAATGAATGAATGAATGTTATGGGAGCGAGCTTCTGCAAATGACATGCTACTGAATGAATGTTACGGGAGAGAGGTTCTGCAAGTGACATGCTACTGAATGAATGTTATGTTAGCGAGGTTCTGCAAGTGACATGCTACTGAATGAATGTTATGGGAGCGAGGTTCTGCAACTGACATGCTACTGAATGAATGTTATGGGAGCGAGGTTCTGCATGTGACATGTTACTGAATGAATGAATGAATGTTATGTGAGCGAGGTTCTGCAAATGACATGCTACTGAATGAATGTTATGGGAGCGAGGTTCTGCAAGTGACATGCTACTGAATGAATAAATGAATGTTATGGGAGAGAGGTTCTGCAAGTGACAGGCTACTGAAAGAATGTTATGGGAGAGAGGTTCTGCAAGTGACATGCTACTGAATGAATGTTATGAGAGCGAGGTTCTGCAAGTGACATGCTACTGAATGAATGTTATGGGAGCGAGGTTCTGCAAGTGACATGCTACTGAATGAATGTTATGGGAGCGAGGTTCTGCAAGTGACATGCTACTGAATGAATGAATGAATGTTATGGGAGCGAGGTTCTGCAAATGACATGCTACTGAATGAATGTTATGGGAGCGAGGTTCTGCAAGTGACATGCTACTGAATGAATGAATGAACGTTATGGGAGAGAGGTTCTGCAAGTGACATGCTACTGAATGAATGTTATGGGAGCGAGGTTCTGCAAGTGACATGCCACTGAATGAATGTTATGGGAGAGAGGTTCTGCAAGTGACATGCTACTGAATGAATGTTATGGGAGCGAGGTTCTGCAAGTGACATGCTACTGAATGAATGAATGAATGTTATGGGAGCGAGGTTCTGCAAATGACATGCTACTGAATGAATGTTATGGGAGCGAGGTTCTGCAAGTGACATGCTACTGAATGAATGAATGTTATGGGAGCTAGGTTCTGCAAGTGACATGCTACTGAATGAATGAATGAATGAATGAATGAATGAATGAATGAATGAATGTTATGGAAGCGAGGTTCTGCAAGTGACATGCTACGGAATGAATGAATGAATGTTATGGAAGCGAGGTTCTGCAAGTGACATGCTACGGAATGAATGTTATGGGAGCGAGGTTCTGCAAGTGACATGATACTGAATGAATGAATGAATGTTATGGGAGCGAGGTTCTGCAAGTGACATGCTACTGAATGAATGAATGAATGAATATTATGGGAGCGAGGTTCTGCAAGTGACATGCTACTGAATGAATGAATGAATATTATGGGAGCGAGGTTCTGCAAGTGACATGCTACTGAATGAATGAATGAATGAATATTATGGGAGCGAGGTTCTGCAAGTGACATGCTACTGAATGAATGAATGAATATTATGGGAGCGAGGTTCTGCAAGTGACATGCTACTGAATGAATGAATGAATATTATGGGAGCGAGGTTCTGCAAGTGACATGCTACTGAATGAATGAATGAATGTTATGGGAGCGAGGTTCTGCAAGTGACATGCTACGGAATGAATTAATGTTATGTGAGCTAGGTTCTGCAAATGACATGCTACTGAATGAATGTTATGTGAGCTAGGTTCTGCAAGTGACATGCTACTGAATGAATGTTATGGGAGAGAGGTTCTGCAAGTGGCATGCTACGGAATGAATGTTTTGGGAGCGAGGTTCTGCAACTGACATGCTACTGAATGAATGTTATGGGAGCGAGTTTCTGCAAGTGACATGCTACTGAATGATTGAATGAATGTTATGGGAGAGAGGTTCTGCAAGTGACATGCTACTGAATGAATGTTATGGGAGAGAGGTTCTGCAAGTGACATGCTACTGAATGAATGTTATGAGAGCGAGGTTCTGCAAGTGACATGCTACTGAATGAATGTTATGGGAGCGAGGTTCTGCAAGTGACATGCTACTGAACGAATGTTATGGGAGCGAGGTTCTGCAAATGACATGCTACTGAATGAATGTTATGGGAGCGAGGTTCTGCAAGTGACATGCTACTGAATGAATGAATGAATGTTATGGGAGAGAGGTTCTGCAAGTGACATGCTACTGAATGAATGTTATGGGAGAGAGGTTCTGCAAGTGACATGCTACTGAATGAATGTTATGAGAGCGAGGTTCTGCAAGTGACATGCTACTGAATGAATGTTATGGGAGCGAGGTTCTGCAAGTGACATGCTACTGAATGAATGTTATGGGAGCGAGGTTCTGCAAGTGACATGCTACTGAATGAATGAATGAATGTTATGGGAGCGAGGTTCTGCAAATGACATGCTACTGAATGAATGTTATGGGAGCGAGGTTCTGCAAGTGACATGCTACTGAGTGAATGAATGAACGTTATGGGAGAGAGGTTCTGCAAGTGACATGCTACTGAATGAATGTTATGGGAGCGAGGTTCTGCAAGTGACATGCCACTGAATGAATGTTATGGGAGAGAGGTTCTGCAAGTGACATGCTACTAATGAATGTTATGGGAGCGAGGTTCTGCAAGTGACATGCTACTGAATGAATGAATGAATGTTATGGGAGCGAGGTTCTGCAAATGACATGCTACTGAATGAATGTTATGGGAGCGAGGTTCTGCAAGTGACATGCTACTGAATGAATAAATGTTATGGGAGCTAGGTTCTGCAAGTGACATGCTACTGAATGAATGAATGAATGAATGAATGAATGAATGAATGAATGAATGAATGTTATAGAAGCGAGGTTCTGCAAGTGAAATGCTACGGAATGAATGAATGAATGTTATGGAAGCGAGGTTCTGCAAGTGACATGCTACGGAATGAATGTTATGGGAGCGAGGTTCTGCAAGTGACATTCTACTGAATGAATGAATGAATGTTATGGGAGCGAGGTTCTGCAAGTGACATGCTACTGAATAAATGAATGAATATTATGGGAGCGAGGTTCTGCAAGTGACATGCTACTGAATGAATGAATGAATGTTATGGGAGCGAGGTTCTGCAAATGACATGCTACTGAATGAATGTTATGGGAGCGAGGTTCTGCAAGTGACATGCTACTGAATGAATGAATGAATGTTATGGGAGCGAGGTTCTGCAAATGACATACTACTGAATGAATGTTATGGGAGAGAGGTTCTGCAAGTGACATGCTACTGAATGAATGTTATGGGAGCGAGGTTCTGCAAGTGACATGCTACTGAATGAATGTTATGGGAGCGAGGTTCTGCAAGTGACATGCTACTGAATGAATGTTATGGGAGCGAGGTTCTGCAAATGACATGCTACTGAATGAATGAATGAATGTTATGGGAGCGAGGTTCTGCAAATGACATGCTACTGAATGTATGTTATGGGAGCGAGGTTCTGCAAGTGACATGCTACTGAATGAATGAATGAATGTTATGGGAGAGAGGTTCTGCAAGTGACATGCTACTGAATGAATGTATGGGAGCGAGGTTCTGCAAGTGACATGCCACTGAATGAATGTTATGGGAGAGAGGTTCTGCAAGTGACATGCTACTGAATAAATGTTATGGGAGCGAGGTTCTGCAAGTGACATGCTACTGAATGAATGAATGAATGAATGTTATGGGAGCGAGCTTCTGCAAATGACATGCTACTGAATGAATGTTACGGGAGAGAGGTTCTGCAAGTGACATGCTACTGAATGAATGTTATGTTAGCGAGGTTCTGCAAGTGACATGCTACTGAATGAATGTTATGGGAGCGAGGTTCTGCAACTGACATGCTACTGAATGAATGTTATGGGAGCGAGGTTCTGCAAGTGACATGTTACTGAATGAAGGAATGAATGTTATGGGAGCGAGGTTCTGCAAATGACATGCTACTGAATGAATGTTATGGGAGCGAGGTTCTGCAAGTGACATGCTACTGAATGAATGTTATGGGAGAGAGGTTCTGCAAGTGACATGCTACTGAATGAATGTTATGAGAGCGAGGTTCTGCAAGTGACATGCTACTGAATGAATGTTATGGGAGCGAGGTTCTGCAAGTGACATGCTACTGAATGAATGTTATGGGAGCGAGGTTCTGCAAGTGACATGCTACTGAATGAATGAATGAATGTTATGGGAGCGAGGTTCTGCAAATGACATGCTACTGAATGAATGTTATGGGAGCGAGGTTCTGCAAGTGACATGCTACTGAATGAATGAATGAACGTTATGGGAGAGAGGTTCTGCAAGTGACATGCTACTGAATGAATGTTATGGGAGCGAGGTTCTGCAAGTGACATGCCACTGAATGAATGTTATGGGAGAGAGGTTCTGCAAGTGACATGCTACTGAATGAATGTTATGGGAGCGAGGTTCTGCAAGTGACATGCTACTGAATGAATGAATGAATGTTATGTGAGCGAGGTTCTGCAAATGACATGCTACTGAATGAATGTTATGGGAGCGAGTTTCTGCAAGTGACATGCTACTGAATGAATGAATGTTATGGGAGCTAGGTTCTGCAAGTGACATGCTACTGAATGAATGAATGAATGAATGAATGAATGAATGTTATGGAAGCGAGGTTCTGCAAGTGACATGCTACGGAATGAATGAATGAATGTTATGGAAGCGAGTTTCTGCAAGTGACATGCTACGGAATGAATGTTATGGGAGCGAGGTTCTGCAAGTGACATGATACTGAATGAATGAATGAATGTTATGGGAGCGAGGTTCTGCAAGTGACATGCTACTGAATGAATGAATGAATGAATATTATGGGAGCGAGGTTCTGCAAGTGACATGCTACTGAATGAATGAATGAATATTATGGGAGCGAGGTTCTGCAAGTGACATGCTACTGAATGAATGAATGAATGAATATTATGGGAGCGAGGTTCTGCAAGTGACATGCTACTGAATGAATGAATGAATATTATGGGAGCGAGGTTCTGCAAGTGACATGCTACTGAATGAATGAATGAATATTATGGGAGCGAGGTTCTGCAAGTGACATGCTACGGAATGAATTAATGTTATGTGAGCTAGGTTCTGCAAATGACATGCTACTGAATGAATGTTATGTGAGCTAGGTTCTGCAAGTGACATGCTACTGAATGAATGTTATGGGAGAGAGGTTCTGCAAGTGACATGCTACGGAATGAATGTTTTGGGAGCGAGGTTCTGCAAGTGACATGCTACTGAATGAATGTTATGGGAGCGAGGTTTTGCATGTGACATGCTACTGAATGAATGTTATGGGAGCGAGGTTCTGCAAGTGATATGCTACGGAATGAATGTTATGGGAGCGAGGTTCTGCAAGTGACATTCTACTGAATGAATGAATGAATGTTATGGGAGCGAGGTTCTGCAAGTGACATGCTACTGAATGAATGAATGAATGTTATGGAAGCGAGGTTATGCAAGTGACATGCTACTGAATGAATGTTATGGAAGCGAGGTTCTGCAAGTGACATGCTACTGAATGAATGTTATGGGAGCTAGGTTCTGCAAGTGACATGCTACTGAATGAATGTTATTGGATCGAGGTTCTGCAAGTGATATGCTACTGAATGAATGTGATGGGAGCGAGGTTCTGCAAGTGACATGCTACTGAATGAATGTTATGGGAGCGAGGTTCTGCAAGTGACATGCTACGGAATGAATGTTATGGGAGAGAGGTTCTGCAAGTGACATGCTACTGAATGAATGAATGAATGTTATGGAAGCGAGGTTCTGCAAGTGACATGCTACGGAATGAATGTTATGGGAGAGAGGTTCTGCAAGTGACATGCTACTGAATGAATGTTATGGAAGCGAGGTTCTGCAAGTGACATGCTACTGAATGAATGAATGAATGTTATGGGAGCGAGGTTCTGCAAGTGACATGCTACTGAATGAATGAATGAATGAATGTTATGGAAGCGAGGTTCTGCAAGTGACATGCTACGGAATGAATGTTATGGGAGCGAGGTTCTGCAAGTGACATGCTACTGAATGAATGAATGAATGTTATGGGAGCGAGGTTCTGCAAGTGACATGCTACTGAATGAATGAATGAATGTTATGGGAGCGAGGTTCTGCAAGTGACATGCTACGGAATGAATGTTATGGAAGCGAGGTTCTGCAAGTGACATGCTACTGAATGAATGAATGAATGTTATGGAAAGAGGTTCTGCAAGTGACATGCTACTGAATGAATGTTATGGAAAGAGGTTCTGCAAGTGACATGCTACTGAATGAATGTTATGGGAGCGAGGTTCTGCAAGTGACATGCTACTGAATGAATGTTATGGAAAGAGGTTCTGCAAGTGACATGCTACTGAATGAATGTTATGGGAGCAAGGTTCTGCAAGTGACATGCTACTGAATGAATGAATGAATGTTATGGGAGCGAGGTTCTGCAAGTGACATGCTACTGAATGAATGAATGAATGTTATGGGAGTGAGGTTCTGCCAGTGACATGCTACGGAATGAATGTTATGGGAGCGAGGTTCTGCAAGTGACATGCTACTGAATGAATGAATGAATGTTATGGGAGCGAGGTTCTGCAAGTGACATGCTACTGAATGAATGTTATCTGAGCGAGGTTCTGCAAGTGACATGCTCCTGAATTAATGAATGAATGTTATTGGAGCGAGGTTCTGCAAGTGACATGCTACTGAATGAATGAATGAATGTTATGGGAGCTAGGTTCTGCAAGTGAAATGCTACTGAATGAATGAATGAAGGTTATGGGAGCGAGGTGCTGCAAGTGACATGCTACGGAATGAATGTTATGGGAGCGAGGTTCTGCAAGTGACATGTTACTGAATGAATGTTATGGGAACGAGGTTCTGCAAGTGACATGCTACTGAATGAATGAATGAATGAATGAATGTTATGGGAGCGAGGTTCTGCAAGTGACATGCTACTGAATGAATGAATGAATGTTATGGGATCTAGGTTCTGCAAGTGACATGCTACTGAATGAATGAATGAATGTTATGGGAGCGAGGTTCTGCAAGTGACATGCTACGGAATGAATGTTATGGGAGCGAGGTTCTGCAAGTGACATGCTACGGAATGAATGTTATGGAAGCGAGGTTCTGCAAGTGACATGCTACTGAATGAATGTTATGGGAGCGAGGTTCTGCAAGTGACATGCTACTGAATTAATGAATGAATGTTATTGGAGCGAGGTTCTGCAAGTGACATGCTACGGAATGAATGTTATGGGAGCGAGGTTCTGCAAGTGACATGCTACTGAATTAATGAATGAATGTTATTGGAGCGATGTTCTGCAATTGACATGCTACTGAATTAATGAATGAATGTTATGGAAGCTAGGTTCTGCAAGTGACATGCTACTGAATGAATGAATGAAAGTTATGGGAGAGAGGTTCTGCAAGTGACATGCTACTGAATGAATGTTATGGGAGCGAGGTTCTGCAAATGACATGCTACTGAATGACTGTTATGGGAGCGAGGTTCTGCAAGTGACATGCTACTGAATGAATGAATGTTATGGGAGCTAGGTTCTGCAAGTGACATGCAACTGAATGAATGAATGAATGAATGAATGAATGTTATGGAAGCGAGGTTCTGCAAGTGACATGCTACGGAATGAATGAATGAATGTTATGGGAGCGAGGTTCTGCAAGTGACATGCTACGGAATGAATGTTATGGGAGCGAGTTTCTGCAAGTGACATGATACTGAATGAATGAATGAATGTTATGGGAGCGAGGTTCTGCAAGTGACATGCTACTGAATGAATGAATGAATGAATATTATGGGAGCGAGGTTCTGCAAGTGACATGCTACTGAATGAATGAATGAAAATTATGGGAGCAAGGTTCTGCAAGTGACATTCTACTGAATGAATGAATGAATGAATGAATATTATGGGAGCGAGGTTCTGCAAGTGACATGCTACTGAATGAATGAATGAATATTATGGGAGCGATGTTCTGCAAGTGACATGCTACTGAATGAATGAATGAATGTTATGGGAGCGAGGTTCTGCAAGTGACATGCTACGGAATGAATTAATGTTATGTGAGCTAGGTTCTGCAAATGACATGCTACTGAATGAATGTTATGTGAGCTAGGTTCTGCAAGTGACATGCTACTGAATGAATGTTATGGGAGAGAGGTTCTGCAAGTGACATGCTACGGAATGAATGTTATGGGAGCGAGGTTCTGCAAGTGACATGCTACTGAATGAATGTTATGGGAGCGAGGTTTTGCAAGTGACATGCTTCTGAATGAATGTTATGGGAGCGAGGTTCTGCAAGTGATATGCTACGGAATGAATGTTATGGGAGCGAGGTTCTGCAAGTGACATTCTACTGAATGAATGAATGAATGTTATGGGAGCGAGGTTCTGCAAGTGACATGCTACTGAATGAATGAATGAATGAATGTTATGGAAGCGAGGTTCTGCAAGTGACATGCTACTGAATGAATGTTATGGAAGCGAGGTTCTGCAAGTGACATGCTACTGAATGAATGTTATGGGAGCTAGGTTCTGCAAGTGACATGCTACTGAATGAATGTTATTGGATCGAGGTTCTGCAAGTGACATGCTACTGAATGAATGTGATGGGAGCGAGGTTCTGCAAGTGACATGCTACTGAATGAATGTTATGGGAGCGAGGTTCTGCAAGTGACATGCTACGGAATGAATGTTATGGGAGAGAGGTTCTGCAAGTGACATGCTACTGAATGAATGAATGAATGTTATTGAAGCGAGGTTCTGCAAGTGACATGCTACGGAATGAATGTTATGGGAGAGAGGTTCTGCAAGTGACATGCTACTGAATGAATGTTATGGAAGCGAGGTTCTGCAAGTGACATGCTACTGAATGAATGAATGAATGTTATGGGAGCGAGGTTCTGCAAGTGACATGCTACTGAATGAATGAATGAATGAATGTTATGGAAGCGAGGTTCTGCAAGTGACATGCTACGGAATGAATGTTATGGGAGCGAGGTTCTGCAAGTGACATGCTACTAAATGAATGAATGAATGTTATGGGAGCGAGGTTCTGCAAGTGACATGCTACTGAATGAATGAATGAATGTTATGGGAGCGAGGTTCTGCAAGTGACATGCTACGGAATGAATGTTATGGAAGCGAGGTTCTGCAAGTGACATGCTACTGAATGAATGAATGAATGTGATGGAAAGACGTTCTGCAAGTGACATGCTACTAAATGAATGTTATGGAAAGAGGTTCTGCAAGTGACATGCTACTGAATGAATGTTATGGGAGCGAGGTTCTGCAAGTGACATGCTACTGAATGAATGTTATGGAAAGAGGTTCTGCAAGTGACATGCTACTGAATGAATGTTATGGGAGCTAGGTTCTGCAAGTGACATGCTACTGAATGAATGAATGTTATGGGAGCAAGGTTCTGCAAGTGACATGCTACTGAATGAATGAATGAATGTTATGGGAGCGAGGTTCTGCAAGTGACATGCTACTGAATGAATGAATGAATGTTATGGGAGTGAGGTTCTGCAAGTGACATGCTACGGAATGAATGTTATGGGAGCGAGGTTCTGCAAGTGACATGCTACTGAATGAATGAATGAATGTTATGGGAGCGAGGTTCTGCAAGTGACATGCTACTGAATGAATGTTATGTGAGCGAGGTTCTGCAAGTGACATGCTCCTGAATTAATGAATGAATGTTATTGGAGCGAGGTTCTGCAAGTGACATGCTACTGAATGAATGAATGAATGAATGTTATGGGAGCGAGGTTCTGCAAGTGACATGCTACTGAATGAATGAATGAATGTTATGGGAGCTAGGATCTGCAAGTGACATGCTACTGAATGAATGAATGAATGTTATGGGAGCGAGGTTCTGCAAGTGACATGCTACTGAATGAATGAATGAATGTTATGGGAGCGAGGTTCTGCAAGTGACATGCTACTGAATGAATGTTATGGAAGCGAGGTTCTGCAAGTGACATGCTACTGAATGAATGAATGAATGTTATGGGAGCGAGGTTCTGCAAGTGACATGCTACTGAATGAATGAATGAATGAATGTTATGGAAGCGAGGTTCTGCAAGTGACATGCTACGGAATGAATGTTATGGGAGCGAGGTTCTGCAAGTGACATGCTACTGAATGAATGAATGAATGTTATGGGAGCGAGGTTCTGCAAGTGACATGCTACTGAATGAATGAATGAATGTTATGGGAGCGAGATTCTGCAAGTGACATGCTACGGAATGAATGTTATGGAAGCGAGGTTCTGCAAGTGACATGCTACTGAATGAATGAATGAATGTGATGGAAAGACGTTCTGCAAGTGACATGCTACTGAATGAATGTTATGGAAAGAGGTTCTGCAAGTGACATGCTACTGAATGAATGTTATGGGAGCGAGGTTCTGCAAGTGACATGCTACTGAATGAATGTTATGGAAAGAGGTTCTGCAAGTGACATGCTACTGAATGAATGTTATGGGAGCTAGGTTCTGCAAGTGACATGCTACTGAATGAATGAATGTTATGGAAAGAGGTTCTGCAAGTGACATGCTACTGAATGAATGTTATGGGAGCAAGGTTCTGCAAGTGACATGCTACTGAATGAATGAATGAATGTTATGGGAGCGAGGTTCTGCAAGTGACATGCTACTGAATGAATGAATGAATGTTATGGGAGTGAGGTTCTGCAAGTGACATGCTACGGAATGAATGTTATGGGAGCGAGGTTCTGCAAGTGACATGCTACTGAATGAATGAATGAATGTTATGGGAGCGAGGTTCTGCAAGTGACATGCTACTGAATGAATGTTATGTGAGCGAGGTTCTGCAAGTGACATGCTCCTGAATTAATGAATGAATGTTATTGGAGCGAGGTTCTGCAAGTGACATGCTACTGAATGAATGAATGAATGAATGTTATGGGAGCGAGGTTCTGCAAGTGACATGCTACTGAATGAATGAATGAATGTTATGGGAGCTAGGTTCTGCAAGTGACATGCTACTGAATGAATGAATGAATGTTATGGGAGCGAGGTTCTGCAAGTGACATGCTACTGAATGAATGAATGAATGTTATGGGAGCGAGGTTCTGCAAGTGACATGCTACTGAATGAATGAATGAATGTTATGGGAGCTAGGTTCTGCAAGTGACATGCTACTGAATGAATGAATGAATGTTATGGGAGCGAGGTCCTGCAAGTGACATGCTACGGAATGAATGTTATGGGAGCGAGGTTCTGCAAGTGACATGCTACTGAATGAATGTTATGGGAACGAGGTTCTGCAAGTGACATGCTACTGAATGAATGAATGAATGAATGTTATGGGAGCGAGGTTCTGCAAGTGACATGCTACTGAATGAATGAATGAATGTGATGGAAAGACGTTCTGCAAGTGACATGCTACTGAATGAATGTTATGGAAAGAGGTTCTGCAAGTGACATGCTACTGAATGAATGTTATGGGAGCGAGGTTCTGCAAGTGACATGCTACTGAATGAATGTTATGGAAAGAGGTTCTGCAAGTGACATGCTACTGAATGAATGTTATGGGAGCTAGGTTCTGCAAGTGACATGCTACTGAATGAATGAATGTTATGGAAAGAGGTTCTGCAAGTGACATGCTACTGAATGAATGTTATGGGAGCAAGGTTCTGCAAGTGACATGCTACTGAATGAATGAATGAATGTTACGGGAGCGAGGTTCTGCAAGTGACATGCTACTGAATGAATGAATGAATGTTATGGGAGTGAGGTTCTGCAAGTGACATGCTACGGAATGAATGTTATGGGAGCGAGGTTCTGCAAGTGACATGCTACTGAATGAATGAATGAATGTTATGGGAGCGAGGTTCTGCAAGTGACATGCTACTGAATGAATGTTATGTGAGCGAGGTTCTGCAAGTGACATGCTCCTGAATTAATGAATGAATGTTATTGGAGCGAGGTTCTGCAAGTGACATGCTACTGAATGAATGAATGAATGAATGTTATGGGAGCGAGGTTCTGCAAGTGACATGCTACTGAATGAATGAATGAATGTTATGGGAGCTAGGTTCTGCAAGTGACATGCTACTGAATGAATGAATGAATGTTATGGGAGCGAGGTTCTGCAAGTGACATGCTACTGAATGAATGAATGAATGTTATGGGAGCGAGGTTCTGCAAGTGACATGCTACTGAATGAATGAATGAATGTTATGGGAGCTAGGTTCTGCAAGTGACATGCTACTGAATGAATGAATGAATGTTATGGGAGCGAGGTGCTGCAAGTGACATGCTACGGAATGAATGTTATGGGAGCGAGGTTCTGCAAGTGACATGCTACTGAATGAATGTTATGGGAACGAGGTTCTGCAAGTGACATGCTACTGAATGAATGAATGAATGAATGTTATGGGAGCGAGGTTCTGCAAGTGACATGCTACTGAATGAATGAATGAATGTTATGGGAGCTAGGTTCTGCAAGTGACATGCTACTGAATGAATGAATGAATGTTATGGGAGCGAGGTTCTGCAAGTGACATGCTACGGAATGAATGTTATGGGAGCGAGGTTCTGCAAGTGACATGCTACGGAATGAATGTTTTGGAAGCGAGGTTCTGCAAGTGATATGCTACTGAATGAATGTTGTGGGAGCGAGGTTCTGCAAGTGACATGCTACTGAATGAATGAATGAATGTTATGGGAGCTAGGTTCTGCAAGTGACATGCTACTGAATGAATGAATGAATGTTATGGGAGCGAGGTTCTGCAAGTGACATGCTACGGAATTAATGTTATGGGAGCGAGGTTCTGCAAGTGACATGCTACGGAATGAATGTTTTGGAAGCGAGGTTCTGCAAGTGATATGCTACTGAATGAATGTTGTGGGAGCGAGGTTCTGCAAGTGACATGCTACTGAATTAATGAATGAATGTTATTGGAGCGAGGTTCTGCAAGTGACATGCTACGGAATGAATGTTATGGGAGCGAGGTTCTGCAAGTGACATGCTACTGAATGAATGTTATGGGAGCGAGGTTCTGCAAGTGACATGCTACTGAATTAATGAATGAATGTTATTGGAGCGATGTTCTGCAAGTGACATGCTACTGAATTAATGAATGAATGTTATGGAAGCTAGGTTCTGCAAGTGACATGCTACTGAATGAATGTTATGGGAGCGAGGTTCTGCAAGTGACATGCTACTGAATTAATGAATGAATGTTATGGAAGCGAGGTTCTGCAAGTGACATGCTACTGAATGAATGTTATGGGAGCGAGGTTCTGCAAGTGACATGCTACTGAATGAATGTTATGGGAGCGAGGTTCTGCAAGTGACATGCTACTGAATGAATGCATGAATGAATGAGACAATTTTTTAACCGGAAGTGTCCGAGAAGGGAAGTAACCACTATTGTTTTCATGGTTACAATTGTAGCAGTAGTAGTTAGTAGTAGTTTGAGACTGTTCAATATTTCTTCGTCATATGACAATCGACGGTCTTTAAGTGATGAGTTTGTTTAAAACGCACTCCTGTATAAATTTTAGTTAAAATGTCGCGTAGATCAGATAAGGGCAACCTGAATAGTTCAGAAGTGTCCCCCTCTACTAGTGCGGATTCAAAGATCGTCCCCACAACAAAATCAAAATGTCAAGAAATTGAAGAAGATCGTACTGTACTTAAAAATGAGAAAACAAAACCGAAACATGATCAGGAGGTTAACAAAAAAGCTATCAGCAACAAAGGCAGTTCAAGCAAAGATGTATCATCGCCTTTAACTAATCGTATTACAAGACAAAGCATTCTAAAGCAGGAAGTTTATAAACAGAGAGGTAACAATTTAATTTATTATGATTATATAATATTTTATATGTTGTTAAAACTTTCAAGCTATATATATTTTGATCGTGTTTTTCAAATTGGGTATTTACTAATGAGACCACCACAGATAGTTTGGCCTTGAAAAACAAAATCCAATGGTATCATAATTATGCCTGTATATGAATTCTAAGCGGAGATATTCACATTTGAGTGGCAACATACTGATAAGTGATATGATTATGTGCCATGGACCATTTTCCACAGCCGCTAAAGAAGAAAAGTGTGCACTCTTCCGAATAACGGTCCCAAATTATTTATTGTAAAAAGCATTCCTTACAGGACCTCATTAGGTGATATAATAAGAAATATTAAACACTACGAACTAAAATATAGAACTGAGAAAATGGAATTATGTACCAATAATATTTCAGTTATATGTGGAAATTATGGAACAAAAGTTGTAAATACTGTCCGAAAGCATGTTCTTTGTGAAAATAATTGTACATATCAGAACGAGCATTGAATGTGTTGTCAGTCATTTCCGGATGAGTATGTTGGTGGGCTGTTAGACCAACCGATGGATGCAATAAATGTTTTTGGGTCCAGAGAGCCCTCACTGCCGTCGGAGTGTATACCTATCAGTTATATGTGGAAATAGATATACACTCCGACGACAGTGAGGGTCCTCCGTGCCCGAGAATCATTGCATCCATCAATCAGTCTAGCAGTCCACGACACACTGAACCGGAAGTGATTGACAACATCAACTAATGAGGCCCTGTAAGGGATACTTTTTACAATAAATAATTTGAAACCATTATTCTAAAGAGTGCCGAAAAGTTGGGCTTTTGAGCTTAAATGTTAAGATAAGTTCCTAGAATGTTGAGGACCGAGAAGAAGAAAAATACAACAAGATCTGAACATTAAAGGCAACTGGCTCATAAACAATATCATTTCTCAGGAACACACATACTGTATCAATATAAACAATATCATATCTCAGGAACACACATACTGTATCAATATAAACATCATATCTCAGGAACACAAATACTGTATCAATATAAACAATATCATATCTCAGGAACACATACTGTATCAATATAAACAATATCATATCTCAGGAACACAAATACTGTATCTTCTTCTTCTTCTTCTTCTTCCTCTTCTGCGTTCATCCGGATTTTTTTTTCCGGATGTGACTGCGTTGTGCCTGTTTACAGCAGAGCTGCGTTCTTGCGCCATTAGGCCGACACATCCGACTTCTGCGGGCATTTGTTGACCGGGTTAACCTTCCCGGGAAATACTGTATCAATATAAACAGTATCATATCTCAGGAACACAAATACTGTATCAATATAAACAATATTATATCTCAGGAACACAAATACTGTATCAATATAAACAATATCATATCTCAGGAACACAAATACTGTATCAATATAAACAATATCATATCTCAGGAACACAAATACTGTATCAATATAAACAATATCATATCTCAGGAACACAAATACTGTATCAATATAAACAATATCATATCTCAGGAACACAAATACTGTATCAATATAAACAATATCATATCTCAGGAACACAAATACTGTATCAATATAAACAATATCATATCTCAGGAATGGGGGTAGCGGGGTAGGGGTACACCCTATCAAAGGAGAAGTAAGGTGCCTCCTTCCCTCTGCTAGCCTACGGGACACCCTTGGGCAAGGTGGAGTACCCGTTTAGCCCCCCTAACAGGGTAACGTGAAGCCATGGGAGCAGGTGGTGGATTGGACTTGAGAGCAGCCGACAGATAGTTGTTAGTTATGGTTCCAAGTCAGTGACGGTGGGCAGAGGATCTCTCAGTAGAGACAATGGCTACGGTCATCCGATCAGTATGGTCACTGCCAGGAAGGAAGAATGGTAGACTTCCCTCCTTATTGATTCCCGGGCAGAGGAGGCTCGTCAGCCTTGGTTGGTATCTCTTCTAAGAGAGGGAACTCTAAATCTCAAACCTCCGCTGCCTTGCTGGTATACCCATATGGGAAAGGCTTCGGGAGTAAACCCTGAGGACAAATCCGGAGATGGAGTCCCTAAGGCAGTTCCATGTTGTAAACAACATAGTTCTGGCAACTCCTGCGATGGCACTGATGCCAAGTTGCATTGGCTACTGCCTTTCCCTTGGTCAACATCGGCGATGTGGAGAGGGGGAACCTGCTACTGGGCAACAGCTGGTTCTCCGATTTCCATTGCCCAGGCTTGTGCCTTGAAGAGGACACTTCAGCACCGCGTAAAGCGGTGACACAACACGGGAAGCAGCATTTGCCGGTTATAAGTCTTAATGCTCGATTGGCGTAGAGCAAGGCGCCAGGGGCTACTTCCGACGGTGGGAGAGATCATCGTATCTCACTAGACAGCTACCGCCCGCCTAAGCTGGGCATCCCCCAGTCAATAAGGTGTTGTCTCGCCACAGTTCATCTGCTCCTGAGGGTGTGTGGAGCTTAGGGGAAAATCCTGACACATGGACCGCAATCTATACACCTAGCAACAAGAAAAAAACAAAACAACCAGCCCTAAGGCTGGGAACATGGAACGTAAGAACCATGACCCCTGGCATCTCAGACGATCTAAACGAGATTGTGGATGCCCGCAAAACTGCAGTGATAAACAACGAACTACTAAGACTGGGGATAGACATTGTCGCCCTGCAAGAGACCAGACTCCAAGAATCTGGACGCATCAAGGAGAGGGATTTCACTTTCTACTGGCATGGCAAGCCGTGCGGAGAGACTAGGGAGCATGGAGTTGGCTTTGCTATCAGAAACAAGCTGCTTAATTCCATCATACCACCAAGTGATGGCACTGAAAGAATACTGAAGCTCCAACTCCAGACAGAGGCAGGCCCAGTTAGTATTATAAGCGTTTACGCCCCAACATTAACTGCAGCATCAGAATCTAAAGACAAGTTCTATGACAACCTTAGCAAAGAAGTCAGTGAAACACCAGAGAAACAACATCTTTTTATCCTGGGGGATTTCAATGCCAGGGTTGGCTCCGACCACAAATCTTGGCCTTCATGTCTAGGACAGTTTGGCGTTGAGAAGATCAATGACAATGGACAATGTCTCTTGGAATTCTGCAGCCACCATAATCTGTGCGTGACCAACACCTTCTTTGACACGAAACCTCAACACAAGGTGTCATGGGGGCATCCCAGATCAAAGAACTGGCACCAACTCGACCTGGTGCTCACTAAACGCAGCAACCTTCGCAATGTACAGCTGACTCGCAGCTATCATAGTGCTGACTGCGACACCGACCATTCACTCGTCTCCAGAAAGGTGAAGATAAAGCCCAAGAGAATCTACAGAAGCCGAACAGAAGGAAGACCACGCATTGACACCAGCGGCACCCAGAATAAAGAGAAGGTCAACAAATTCATGCAGGCTCTAGCGGATACTCTGCCTGGCCCCACAAACGGAAATTCCACCGAGAGATGGAGTCATTTTCGCGACACCATCTACAATACAGCACTATCAACATTTGGCAAGAAGCAAACTAAGTCAACCGACTGGTTTGAAGCACACTCTGAAGAGATGTTCCCAGTCCTGGAGATAAAGAGACATGCATTCTAAATGTATAAGACATCACCTTCAGAGAAAACACTGCAGGCATTGCGAACAGCCAGAAATAGAGTACAACAGATGGCAAGAAGATGTGCGAACAGGTACTGGCTACAGCTCTCTGCTCAAATTCAAACTTGTGCAGACACTGGAAATATAAGAGGAATGTACGAGGGCATCAAGCAAGCTGTCGGTCCATCAAAAAATAAGATGGCCCCTTTACGATCAACTGAGGGGGTAATCATAAAAGATCGAGCAAAACAAATGGATCGCTGGGTAGAACACTACTCAGAGCTATACTCAGTGGATAACACTGTCAGCGAAGAAGCTCTGGAAGCCATCGATCAACAGTCCGCCATGCATGCCTTGGATAACGAACCTTGCCTCACAGAAATCAGCGAAGCACTAGACTCTCTCAAATCCGGTAAGGCACCTGGAAAAGATAATATTCCACCTGAAATTTTAAATGTAGCAAAGAAACAATCATCCCAGAACTGTATGCAATATTTCAGCTCTGCTGGAGAGAAAAATCAATACCACAAGATATGAAAGACGCAAACATCGTTACCCTTTATAAAAACAAAGGCGACAGAAGTGACTGCAACAACTATCGCGGCATTTCCCTACTCAGCATTACAGGCAAGATTTTTGCCAGAGTAATCCTTAAAAGATTACACATTCTTGCTGAAAGAATCTACCCCGAATCGCAGTGCGGATTTAGACCCAACAGGTCCACCATCGATATGATTTTCTCACTTCGGCAGCTCCAAGAGAAGTGCAGAGAACAGAGGAAGCCATTATATATTGCCTTCATCGACCTCACAAAGGCATTTGACCTCGTGAGCAGAAGCGGCCTTTTTAAGGTCCTTGAAAAGGTTGGATGTCCACCCACCCTTCTTAGTCTCATGAAATCATTCCACGAAAACATGCAGGGGACCATTTTATTTGACGGCTCAACATCCCAGTCATTCAGCATCAGCAGCGGAGTAAAGCAGGGCTGCGTGCTTGCTCCTACACTCTTTGGTATCTTCTTCGCTGTTCTCTTAAGGCAGGCATTTGGGACTGCCACTGAAGGCATATACCTCCACACAAGATCTGATGGCAAACTTTTTAACCCATCAAGACTCAAGGCAAAGACCAAGATAAGATCAAGATGCGTAAGAGAACTACTTTTTGCAGATGGTGCAGCACTGACTACTCATACAGCAGAAGATCTCCAAAGGCTCATAGATCGTTTTTCTGCCGCCTGCAAAGACTTTGGGCTCACCATTAGCCTAAATAAAACACAGATGATGGAACAAGATGCTGGTGCGCCTCCGTCAATCAAAATTTCTAATTACGAATTGAAGGTCGTCCACGATTTTGTGTATTTGGGGTCGACAATATCAGATAATCTTTCATTAGAGACAGAAATCGACAGACGCATTGGAAAGGCAGCCACAACATTTTCCAGGCTAGCTAAAAGAGTTTGGGAGAATAATAGACTAACAGAGCGTACAAAAGCTCAAGTATATAAAGCTTGTGTTGTTAGCACACTACTCTATGGGTCTGAATCCTGGACCCTGTACTCAAGACAAGAAAGGAAGTTGAATTCATTCCACATGAGATGTCTGAGACGTATCCTGGGCATAACATGGAAAGACCACATAACAAACAAACAGGTTCTTGAAAGAGCAGATATTACAACAGTGCACACCCTCCTCAAGCAGAGACGCCTCCGGTGGATGGGCCACGTATCTCGAATGGAGGATGAACGTATTCCCAAAGATCTCCTTTACGGAGAACTAGCCACAGGAAAGAGGCCAACCAGAAGACCCCAAATGCGATATAGGGATGTATGTAAACAAGATATGAAAACCATTGGAATAGATCCAGACACGTGGGAGAGAGTTGCAACAGACAGATGTTCCTGGAGAAGAGATGTACGAAACGGACTGGTGCTCTTTTAGCGCAATCTGATCCAACAAACTGAGGATAGGCGGCACAGGCTCAAAGCGCAGTCACTTACTGCGGGACTTGCCTCGTCTTACAGATGTGGAAACTGTGACAGGGATTGTCACTCTTGCATTGGACTATACAGTCACCAGCGGTGCTGCCAGGCACCTCCCAAGCGGCACAACTCTATAGTCCTTCAGGACTGAAAGAGGCCTACTACTACTACTATCTCAGGAACACAAATACTGTATCAATATAAACAATATCATATCTCAGGAACACAAATACTGTATCAATATAAACAATATCATATCTCAGGAACACAAATACTGTATCAATATAAACAATATCATATCTCAGGAACACAAATACTGTATCAATATAAACAATATCATATCTCAGGAACACAAATACTGTATCAATATAAACAATATCATATCTCAGGAACACAAATACTGTATCAATATAAACAATATCATATCTCAGGAACACAAATACTGTATCAATATAAACAATATCATATCTCAGGAACACAAATACTGTATCAATATAAACAATATCATATCTCAGGAACACAAATACTGTATCAATATAAACAATATCATATCTCAGGAACACAAATACTGTATCAATATTAACCATTACAGCGGCTTGGAGAGAACAGTGATGGGAGGTGTGGTTCCTGTAATAGGAGACAGGGTTCAACCAGCACATAGATGGACACAGGGATTGCAGACACATTGGGCATGAGACAGGAGAAATGACCAGAAACTGAGAAACTTTGGTGTGCAAGATGAGAGTGACTTTCTACAAAGGATCTGCTACAAGATGATGTCATTAGTTTTTTTGATGATCAAATGTCATCTTTTTTCCGAATAACGGTCCCAAATTATTTAGTGTAAAAAGTATCCCTTTCAGGGCCTCATTAGTTGATGTTGTTGATCACTTCCAGTTCAGTGTGTTGTGGGCTGCTAGACCGATCAATGGATGCAATAAATGTTTCCTGAGCCTGGAGGGCCCTCACTGTCGTTGGAGTGCATATCTATTTCCACATATAACTGATAGGTATACACTCCGACGACAGTGAGGTCCTCCGGGCCCAAAAACATTTATTGCATCCATCGATCAGTCTAGCAGTCCACCAACACACTCAACCGGAAGTGATTGACAACACATTCAATGCTCGTTCCGATATGTACAATTTTTTCACAAAGAACATGCTTTCGGACAGTATTTACAACTTTTATGCACAATTTCCACATATAACTGTGAAATATTATTGGCACGTAATTCCATTTTCTCAGTTCCATATTTTAGTTCGTAGTGTTTAATATTTTTTATTATATCACCTAATGAGGCCTGTAAGGGATGCTTTTTACAATAAATAATTTGGAACCGTTATTCGGAAGAATGCCCAAATGTCTCTTATTTTTCAGAAATTGGGAAATAACATATTGAAAATTAAATCCAAAGGCATCATAACAGATTCCAAGACATGTTGTTCATGAGTCAGATTTCTGTAATGTTCAGATCTTGTAAATCGTCAGTATTTTCCTTCCATGGTACTGTTTGATCCTGGGTATTCTAAGAATTGTTCTGTAACATTTAAGGCGATGCTAACCTAAAAATTTAAATTCTATATTTAATCTCTATGTTCTGATATGGTATGGGTTTGATACTGAAGACTGCTGATTGATAAAACACTGTCAAATTGACTTTGTACTTAATGGTTGCCGTGGAAACAAAGATAAACAGCGGCGATATTGGATTTGTTAAGTATAATTTAAAACAGTCATTTTTTTATGTCTACAGGCTTCATTTTTTGTATATGTGTACATATATAGAACCTTTATATTCTGACAGAAGCTTTTAATGATATCCCTTGACATTTTTTTTTCTTCATAATAAACAAATTTTCAACATTTTCATTGACAATTGTTGTTGTCTGTCTGAATGTCATCCCCATATGGTTTGATCTTGGTAAGCTCCGCAAATGTTCTGGCATCACCATCAGAAAGTATTGACGTATAGCGAAGCTTATGACGGCCACAGACCGTTGCCACAGCACCCGTGCAGCCTCCACCTCCATCATTCCAACAGATCCTGTGAAATTGTTATCACAGTTTGGAAGATGTTCTGCCTTCCATGCTGCAAATTCATCTGGTTTGTCTCTGGAAAGTGTCTTGCCAGTGGTTTCACACACCTGGCAATATGTGGGCATAACATGGACAGATATGCAAAGTCCTGTAAGAACATCCACTGTACAGCCAACTCCAATGTAGGATGTGTGGCCTCTAGTCAGCCAAGTGCCATCAAAGCTGACACTAATATCTAGCACATTATTGTCATGTAGATTGATTGATTGATTGATTGATTGATTTAGGAACCGACATCACAGCATTCGGGGCATTCCCATAAACGCTCCGTCCACATCCTCAGCAGCCAGCGAAGAGCGATAGTACTGAAACTGAATCATTCAGATTCACCGTCAGAAAACTTGAAAATGATGATGCCATGCGTTGATTTGCTGTGTCACATTCAGAATTTTCTGTAATGTTTACAACGTTCTGGTAGACTTTTAGGTGCTAACGAGCATTTGTCAGTTGTTGGCTGTGTGATTTCTTACGTTGAACAGCTGACTGGAGGTTACATTTCTTGGAACAAGGCATTTTTCAATTATGCATGTGAATCAGTCGTGAAGTGTAAACATAACAAAATGGCCATCTTGGAAATCCACGTGATCAGTTTCAGCCATCGGGGATCGCGCATTGCTTACGGTTACGTGAGGTTTTCCATATATAGCAGTTTCAGGAAGATTATTGATTCAAAAGAAACAGTTGTCCATAGAAGAGTTCCCATTTACATGAACCCGAAGTTTAACAAACAAATAGGGGAGATCGTGACCTTTAAAATGATGTATCACACTTGTGGATCGCGCTTCGCTGAGATATCGTTGCTATGGTTTGAAAAACGTCAAATTTCATAACAATTTTCAATAAGTAGACAATCTGAAACCTATCGTGGGTTAAGTAAAATATGAATATTGCATTAAAGTAACAGTTTTTAAAGAAAAACAAGTGCTGAATCTGACAGAAGACATGCTAAGGTGTTTAAAAATGAACTAATCCAAAACATAGCCAAAATTACCAAAAATCGAAATTTTTTCTCCTGCACATCGCCTTAAGTTCAAAAGCCTCAATTTTCATTTTAGCAATTGAGAAATGCTCTCAGATTTACATATGTATGTTGTTTCTCGCCCAGCTCATCAAGATGACCTACCTGGTCTTGAAGCCTCGCCAACAGATCTTTGTATTTCTTTAACAGCTGTCATGACCTATTCTGAGATAAAGAATGTGACAGTTTCCCTTTGCTTTCCACCTGGCATTAGACTATGTCTGCAGCCTTTAGAAACCTTTTAAGCTGCTAGAATAAGTAAGTACCCTACTCTTTGATATTCTGGCATCATTTCTCTTCGTCTGCCTCTTATCTTAGTGTGGGTGCATGTGGACTTGGAGGAGCATGATGCCAGTTGGTAATGAGTTGCCTTGAGGAGGGTTAAATTTATTTTGTTTTATTTTAAGTTGACATATATTTTTTATAAACAGAGAGGTTCTTATCTATGGACTTGGAGTCAAAACGAAAGCTGTATAAGAATAAGCATACAACTCTAGAAGAGATAAACACCTGGCCTGAGTATTACTACTACAGTCAGAAAACTGGAAAACAAGGGAAAAGTAATTAACATTTTGAATTTCTATTTATCTTCCAAATATTAAAAACATATTGCAGTTTTATGCTTTTGGATAACAGTTACAGTTATTTTGACTTGATTTGATTCATATGTTATTCTGTTATATTAAAATGGTTGTGTGGTTATGTGAAATGAGATTGTAATTTACTGCCTTAGAAAATGAATGCTTTTTTAATTGTGTCATTGACTTAAATTACCAGCTTGGAGTATAAACAATATAATAGAATACAATATAAAATAACATGAAGTAATGCAACCTTACAGAAACAAAGGACGTTGCAGCGACTAGCCTTTATCAGCAAACAAATACACAAACAACAACATAGAAACACAAGAAAGACACTTCAGTGTCTACATTCAGGCATAATAACTGAATGTGAAGATTAAAGATTTGTTTCATACCCACAGACAAATCAGTGTTTGACCAGCATTTAAAAAAAATAAGATTAAACACAGGATGCTTGAAATCAAATACAGGAAAACTATTAATAGAAGATGCTCTGATAAAGAGAAGGAATGAATACCAAATATATTATATTGTGTTATATGTTGGGAGAAAGCAGAATTAACAGAAAAAAATAATTAGAAGCTCCATCTATACTAAACAAAGAAATCACTGATGCTGTCAAACATATGAACAAAGAGAAAATGGCTGGACCAGATTCTTCTTCCTTCGTTCTCTCATTGCGTGTTTGCATGGCATCCTGATTCATGTGGTGCAGTTCCTGACTGGTTGCCTCCGTCTTCAGCACCTTTTGTTTGCTAGAGTATACTGTGGTCTTACTTGAGTTTAGATAGGTATGTATCTACACACATTTCTACACATGTATGGATATACTTTCATATCTAGAGCTGTCTGGTTTTACAGTGTCAGAGACTCACTGTTGTCCCTTCTTGAATTAGTTAAAACAGTTCTGCCATGTGAAGGCCAAGAATAGGACTTATGCTGGCAGAGGTGATGAATGCACGCTTAACTCTGCTCCCCTAGCTATAAAGCAGTTTGGAATCGCAGGGCCAGATAAAACCACTATAGCAGAAGTAGAAGTACTGGGAGAATTTGTAATAGAAATATTAATTAAACTGTTGAATGATATTCTTTCACCATTCCGTCTTGACAGACGATAGTTTGTTACACTGTGCTTAAAGACAGGCATAATAACCTCTCGATAGCACAAAGCCTGGGCTGCATTGTAGAGAGTGTGTTTACCATGCAGCATAATCCTTCTCTCGGCCTGTCTAGTTTACTCCAAAGGAAAGATAACACCAATATGTCTGGAACAAGACAAGCTGTCAGATCAGCTAAGCAATGCTCTAACTGTCCGTCTGTAAGAGCTTCAATCCTAGACAGTTGCCGACCAAGGCTTAGGGTCTGGTCTGCGCAGCCATGACATTTAGTCTCTAGGTTGCATTTCCTCACACTAGGGTAAGACCAATTGTGCTCCTCCACCTGAATGATATTACAGCAGTGGATACATACCTACTGAGATGCTTTAATCTGTATTTATAGCATTACCCATGAGATCAGAACAACTGAGTGTAAAGAATTGTGTACAATATACCTCTTAAACAATGTCACCAAACATTTACTCAGAATTATAATGGGAAGAACAAAAAGGAAATTAAAGATGGAAATTAGTGAAGAACAGTGTGGATTTGTAGAGGGAAAAGGAACAACGAATGCAATAAACTTGTCAGAACACGAATAGAAAACGAGTTGAAACACAAAAAGACTTATATTTGTGCTTTATAAATTTGTTCAAAGCATTTGATAAAGTCATACATCATAAAATGATCGAAATGTTGGAGGATATTAAAATGAACAGGAAAGATCTTATAATAATAATAAATATTTACTTGAAACAAGTAGTAGCAATTAAAATGGGAAACAGAGAGGACAGTTATGAACAGATACAGCAAGGATGTCTTTTGTCATCTGATCAGATTTCTTCACAAAATAGAAGGCCTAAAATGGTATCACAGAATCACCATTGTGGAGCCCATGGTGATAAGTAGAATAACTCATTGAATCAAAAGGTGAAAGAAATATACACTTTGAGAAAACCTGTTAATATATAACTAGTCCTTACGATGGAACCCACAGGGCAAAAGAGAGAGAGAGAGAGAGAGAGAGAGATCTAACTACACATAGACAATAGAATTAGATGTAGGGTTAATAACAACACTGGGGAGGACATGGAGGAAGCTGCAGGAAACAGGCAAGGATAGGAGGGCATGGCATGAGTTGGTAAAGGTCAATGTTCCATTAGGAGATCAACTGCAGAAGAAGAAATAGAAAACGTTACAAATTTTTCCATGTTTATTGGTTGTCAGATTTATGTTTACTGTCATTTATAAAGTGATACATATGTTTCCATGTTTATTGGTAGTCAGATTTATGTTTACTGTCATTTATAAAGTGATACATATGTTTCCATGTTTATTGGTTGTCAGATTTATGTTTACTGTCATTTATAAAGTGATACATATGTTTCCATGTTTATTGGTAGTCAGATTTATGTTTATTGTCATTTATAAAGTGATTCATATGTTTCCATGTTTATTGGTAGTCAGATTTATGTTTATTGTCATTTATAAAGTGATACATATGTTTCCATGTTTATTGGTAGTCAGATTTATGTTTACTGTCATTTATAAAGTGATATATATGTTTCCATGTTTATTGGTAGTCAGATTTATGTTTACTGTCATTTATAAAGTGATACATATGTTTCCATGTTTATATTTATTGGTAGTCAGGATTTATGTTTACTGTCATTTATAAAGTGATATATATGTTTCCATGTTTATATTTATTGGTAGTCAGGATTTATGTTTACTGTCATTTATAAAGTGATATATATGTTTCCATGTTTATTGGTAGTCAGATTTATGTTTACTGTCATTTATAAAGTGATATATATGTTTCCATGTTTATTGGTTGTCAGATTTATGTTTACTGTCATTTATAAAGTGATATATATGTTTCCATGTTTATTGGTAGTCAGATTTATGTTTACTGTCATTTATAAAGTGATACATATGTTTCCATGTTTATTGGTTGTCAGATTTGTTTACTGTCATTTATAAAGTGATATATATGTTTCCATGTTTATTGGTTGTCAGATTTATGTTTACTGTCATTTATAAAGTGATACATATGTTTCCATGTTTATATTTATTGGTAGTCAGGATTTATGTTTACTGTCATTTATAAAGTGATATATATGTTTCCATGTTTATATTTATTGGTAGTCAGGATTTATGTTTACTGTCATTTATAAAGTAATACAAATGTTTTCGTTGTTTATCAGTCAGTGATGCAGAAGAGCACTATGAAGTGCGAGAAGATTTGAACCAGAAAGTGTCCATTTTCCAGGGTGACATAACAACACTAGAAATTGATGCAATAGTGAATGCTGCCAATGAGTCATTGCTCGGTGGTGGAGGAGGTTTGCACACTGTTATTTATATTTTGTTTTCACCTTATTTGTTCATGCTTATCAGAATTTTGATCAGAATTGTTGTCATGAAACACTGAAGTTACAGCTCTCAGGGCACACCTATGTATACTTCATCTCCCTCAGAGATGTCAGCATGGCCAAATAGGTACAAACGTTTGCTCTTAAACATCCCATGTGCTGATGCCAAGGTAATGGGCTCAATCCCTACACCGGTCAGTTGGATTCAAATGTTGACTTCTCACCCTTGACTTGAGGACATAAATTACAAGTACCTCAGAAGTCGGAGTGGGTTCACCTGATGGTGGGGGTCTCTGGTAATAGGGAAAGCTAATCCACATGCAAAAATCAGTCCAGTGCACTAGGAGTTATGGCATGTGTATGAACTATTTCAAAGCGATTTTGAAAGCGACTGCTTTAAAAAATATCCATCAGAAGACATTCATATATATAGTACCGGACCAGTTGATTATGCACACATCTACTTCATCCTCTACCACCTTTTTTTTTTTTTTGCATATCCTATTTACAGGGCATTTCTGTCAACACCAACATTTTACTGATGTTGTTGATGTCTTGGCAAGTTTACATTCAGTAGTTTGCCATAGTTTTCTGAATGACCAGCTCCCATACCAACACGTTAAGACCCAGCGCAATGCAGTCTGTATTTTGAACGCAGGCAAGCGGGCTCACGAATCGTCTGCAAGCCATTAGCCACAGAGACCGGCACCTTGTGTGCTACTAGTGCCAAATTGTATCAATGATTTGATTTATCACAGCTGTGTGTAGCCATTAACTTGTTCGCTTGTGCACCTGACAATAATTTATAGACACGATCATGTCTCCACTGCTCGACCTCAGTGCTAACTCCACAGATGCCCTGCAGGCCAGAAAATTGAACATTTCCATTTGCACCTCAGCTGAACAGCCACTTCACATCTTGTGGGTGTGATGACTTTTTTTTCCTTTTCTTTGTGTGTGCATGCGTGCCAGCCTGCCTGCAAGCCAGCCAGCCAGCCAGCCATTCATGTCAGAAATATCCTCACTGCACCTTCTGTATCATCGGCTCATGGTCAGTTATTATGACCACCCTACTGACTGGAGTCTGTGCATCCATCTCAGGGCTGCATTGACCACCTCCACTTCCACTCTCATGCTGGATGTTCTGTTCGAATATGCTCCGCTCTATTCTGTGGTGAAAGGGTTAAGATGCAATTCGTAATCACGTATTCCGCATGCGAAACACAGCTGCTGGCGATTTGGCAACAGACCGCCTTGCGTTGGCTTTTTAAAAAAAGTCGCTTAAAAGTCGACAGGGTCGACTTCATCGCACCGGGTTTTATCCCATATGGCTCAGTCTCTTTCCGCAGTGCGGAAAGCGTCGCACAAAGCACGAACTATGTAGCTTTTAGCGACGACCCACAGGAGTCTCTGAAACATTTAACTCGTAAACCGAAGGGTGCGGCCCGGAATCGAACCCACAACCTTCAGATCACAAGTCAAACGGCTTGACCACTTCACCACAGAGACTCCCAGCGTTGGCTTTTTATGAAATGGTATGAGTGCCGGTCGTTCAGAAAATGATGGCAAACTGCTGAACGTAAACTTGCCAAGAGATGACAAACAGCCAAAAAATGCTGCAGTTGACTGCTACGTTCTGTAAACGATATACAACTAACTTAACTACTCTGTAATGATCTTGCCCCTTCATCCAGTGAAGCTCCACCCCGAACACTCAGCACTAAATTACGGTACATTATAAAATTCTCCCAAATGATATCCTCAACCAGCTGCCTTATTTCCAACTTTGCTGTCCCCATGCATCACTCCCTACTCCGTTCTCTGCTTCATGTGCATCTGCATGGTGGGAGGGTAACACATCCTCCCACTACTATGGAAGTTGATGTGGAGTTTCCCCTCATGAGGTGTTACACCCTAATTGGGTTAGTTAGCTGACAGATCATCCTCATTGCACATCGAATCATTCAGTCCATAAGTACTCAGATCCCCTCCGCATTATATCCCACAGCATGTAGCGGTTAACGACACCAGTTTTGTGTTGGTTTATTAATCTTCTTTGGCTTCCTGTGTAGTGTTCTTTTTTAGCCACACCTCTTTTAACTTGCTGTTCTCACAGTCTGACCAATTTTGTAGATTCACAGTCATTACTTGGTTCTCACAAATGACTTTCTTCTCATACCGCATTCAGTATATCAGCCTGGTTAATGGATCATCAGCCCTCCACAATATCCTTACCTACAAGCCTCTCAGCCTGCTCATTTCATCTAATTGGGTGCTACACTCTAATACAGTGGATCTCAACCTTTTTTGGCCCATGCCCCCCTTCACCATATTTTCAGAATGTCATTCCCCCCCCCTTTCGTATTTCCTACCTAAATAATCCCCCCCCTCCTACACAGTATACGTAATAATGGAAGCATATACTAAAACAAGTCTAGATGTCCACATAAAATGTGATTTGTGGGTCTAATTACTTTATAAAATGAATTTTAGAAGGGTGAGACGTACAGAACCGTAAAGTATGAAGGGAAAAACAATATCAAGTAATCGGTTCTTGTATTA
Organism: Cepaea hortensis; assembly: GCA_963921405.1. Taxonomy (NCBI): domain Eukaryota; kingdom Metazoa; phylum Mollusca; class Gastropoda; order Stylommatophora; family Helicidae; genus Cepaea; species Cepaea hortensis. Next base: position 19,913,246 of record OY992881.1, on the reverse strand, counting down.
ACGCGATCTTGAAATAATCTTCATTTCCCCCCCCCCCCCCCCCCCCCTGGAAACCCTAAAATTCGAAATTCCCCACCGGTTGAGAACCACTGCTCTAATAGGTTCAACAAATCAGAAAAGTGTGTGCAGTTTTCCTAAAATTAATATGTCTTACATTTTCTTCATAAGAAAGAATAATATACTTCACACTTTCAACATAAGAAAGAATAATCTACTTTACATTTCAATGTAAGATGTGAAAGCTTACTTCCAGTAGACTTTGGGAGCACTTTATTCTCCAGATCAAGCCGAGATGCATAGGTTGTATTGATTAACAGAGGTGGGGATTCTACAGGCTGAAGTGCAAAATAAACACAAAATATAACTAAGAATCTCAACAGATGAATAAAACACACAGATAAAGGCGACCATTTCAACCGAAATCTTTATCAACAGAACAATAACATTAAAATTATTAAAAATATATAAACGAACAACACAACTGGATACTTCCCTACACGCCTGTACAATCGAATCCAATTTTCTTAATAGCTTTTTAGTCATGTTTTTTGTGTTTTCGCACTCAGTTGTAAGCTCGGCAGCGGCAAACCCTGTTTATTGATACCTAGCTGCTGAGGTGGTTTAAGTGAATTATTTCACACGTTGTATTCATAATAAAAGATATCTGTAACGGGACCACAGAGAGTGCTCCAGTCATGTCCCAAATTTCCCTGCAAAGTTAAGCCAGTCAACAAATGTCTGAAGAAGTTGGATGTGTCAACCGAAGGGTGGAAATAACGCTGCTCTACTGTTAACAGGTACAACACAATTACACCCAAAACAACATTCCAGACGAACAAAGAAGAGGAAGAGCAAGAAAAGGACCATTTTGCGCACCCTTGGCACTGTAGGAATATGGGGATGGCCTCATATTTTGATAGATGATATCATCACTCGGGGGTAATGTGGTTAATAACATGCCAGCCGCCTTTACTTTCCTGAATATTTCCTAGTACCACTTTTAGTCTGTATCTACCTTTCATATTGTAATATTTACATACCATATTAAGGTAAAGTGGTATACGACTCCTTCTCATGCTATGATAGACATATTGAGTATATGGTGCTAGGTTTGTATATTAAGACCAAACAGCACTCAGCGTCTGCTTTTACTTCCAAGGAAATTTCATGGGACCCATGTCAGTCTGGGTCTACCATTTACATTGTAATATTTACATACCTTATAAAGGTAAAGTGATAAAGGACTCCTTTTCATGCCATGAGAGACTTATTGAGTATGCTAGGCTTGTATATTTAGACCAATCAGCACTCAATGGGTGATGTGGTCACTATTGTCCAGTTGCCTTTACTGTCCATGAAATTTCATGGTACCCATTTCAGACTGGATCAACCTAGGAGCCCAGGTCCACGCTTTGAGGGGGATTCAAACACATGCCTACCGGGCTAGCCTGCAAGCCACTGCCTTACTGCAGTTTCCATTTAAATACCATGTGTTTCCTAACATTACAAATACATGACTATTTAAATATGAAAGTTTGTGATTTGATGTTACTTTCTTCCCTTGTAGTTGATGGAGCTATCCACAGAGCCGCGGGGTCGAATCTAGTGGCAGAATGTGAAATCTTAGATGGATGTGTCTCTGGGGATGCAAAAATTACTTGTGGATATAAATTGCCAGCTAAATGTTAGTTACAAGCTGTTCATGTGTGTGTTATGTAGAAGAATAGTGGTTCCATAGATACTGTTTTATTGTGACCCACCAGGAAAGTAGCATTCAAAGAATATTGGTGGTTGGATGGATGGAAGGAAGGATAGATGGATGGAAGGATACTGTGTCATTGTGGGGCCTGCCAAGAAATTAGCATTAAATATTTGTGGTTGGATGGATAAGTAAGTGGATGGATGAATACTGTTTCAGTGTGGCCCACCAGGAAATTAGGATTCTAAAAATATTGGTGGTTGGATAGATGCATGGAAGGAAAGATGGATGGAAGAATACCATTTCATTGTGGCCCACCGGGGAAATTAGTGTTAAAAAAATTGGTGGTTGGATGGATGGAATGAAGGTTGGATGGATAGAAGGAAGGAAGGTCTCTTGAAGAAGTTATAACTCTTGAGACCGCAGCATTGACATTCATGTCTTCCGAGCCCTGACAGGATGATTATCTGCCACGGTGAGGCTGGTGTAGAGAACATGGGAATGAAAGGCAATCAGATTAGTTGCATGTCCTTTACAGGACGTCGCAATCAATCAATCCCAGTATTTAATGGCTGTTTGCAGTTTTCTAGGCAAATTTAATTTTACTTCCAGTAGTTTGTCATTGCTTTCAGAACAGCCAACACTCATAACGTTGTGAAAATCAATGCAAAGCAATCTGTTCCCAAATCGCCTATAGCTGACCTTGAACCTCAGATTGTGTAACCACATAAGCCACAAGCGAACAGGAAGTACTGTATACACAAACTCTTTTATGTATTATTTTCAACAGATGTGATTCATGCTGTTGGTCCAAGAGGAGAGAACCCTAAAGTCCTCAGAAGGTGTTATATTCGCTGCTTAGAGCTTCTCAAGAAACATAACTTGAAAACAATTGTAAGCATTGAATTTGAATAACGAAGAAACAAACAGTACACTGCATTATTTAGTTAGTTAGTTAGTTATCAGTTGGGGTATCTTCGTTGCACTCCGGACATGTCCATAGGTGCTCAGATCCTCCCTCCAGCATATGCATCAGCGTCCGGTGGCTAATAGTGCCAGTTCTGTGTTGGTTGACGAGGCGCTTTGTTTTCCCGATGTACCTCTCGCGTCTGGCTGTGCCGATTCTTACTCCCAGGTCTTTCATCCTGGAAAGCGATGTGGAATCACTGGCGTCAAAATCCTCTGTTCTCGCCATATCTTTAAGGGCGTTAATAACATCGGCACGATCCATGGGCTGGCCATCTACAGGGGGTGCAGAGCCAGCCAATTTATCAGCTCGTTCATTTCCCTCGACTCCCGCATGTCCCGGGACGAAGATGAAGGTGACTTTGCGGACAACGGACTTCCGCAGCGACTCAGTCCACTGTCTACGTACAGATCCAGCTTCGACCTTCTGAATCATGCTCATTGAATCACTTAGTACACACACGTTGGTATAATGCTGTGATTCCAGCCATATGAAAGCCTGTGTAACTGCCATCACCTCCATCGTCATGCTGCTCGTGGTCATAGAGTGGGCACCACTGGATTCTTGAACGGTTCGGCCCGCTGAACGGGCTGTAAATGCCCACGCACTTCTCTGCTGCTTTACAACAGATCCATCTGTATAGATGAGCACTTCGGGGCTATCTGAGTGATCATAAATGAGCGCGTTAACCTCTGCATTGACAGCGGCAGGGTTCTGCTCTCTGCACCGTCTGTTGAGTGTGATAATGCAGGAGAAGGTACACTTAAAAGCTGGAGGCACCGGCACCCATTCCTTGCCGGGGTTGATACTGGTAAGACTGCAGACCTGTCCGACGACATCTTCCGCCCGACCCATCCATGATTTGCCCCTCTTTAGCCTGTCACCCTTTTCTCTGAATACAGCGTCATGCAGAGGGTGCTGCTCATCTGCACTTATTTTTAAGTATGCACGAGCTCTCCAGATCTTGATCCTGTGTTCCATTGTCGGGAAGTCAAGGAGGTATCTCATTGCTACACAGCTGGTGTCTTTCGTGCAGCCCAAAATGATGCGCATGGCTTCGTTTTGTACCTTTTCAAGTCTTCCAATCTGTGTAGGGCTGACAGTGAGGATGGCCAGGGCATTATTTATGCATTATGCATTATTTATTGCCTGGCATAGTTACAATTTTACAATTCTATTACTGTGTGAATATGCATGTTGTATATTTCAACTTAAGGATTTATCTTAATTACTTTAGTTTATGTTGTGTGATTTCTGCACTATATACCTGATGAGATGCAGTGAAATATGCCAGGCAGTAAATCATGCAATCTATTGTTTGTGTCTTCGTTATACAAATTGTAAATATTCCTGAAAATATTTCTTGGCTACATTCCCTGAAACTTGTTCTTTCTATATCCTTGTCAGAGTCCTAACTATTTGCTCCTTCTAGCTCACTGGACTTGGACAGGCAAATTACAACATCTACGACACATATACTAATAACACATGACTGCAATCGGAAACTCGCAGGAGCTATCTCCTGAACAACCTTTATTACTATACTACAGGATAACAATATGGTCTCACTTCACGCTTAAGCAATCATTCGACACAAGCAGCCAAACGCTCGCTCACATGGGCGATATTTACACTGTCGCCCGTATGACCATTTGCAATCACAGTCTCACATCATCTCGCACATATCACAGTTGGCACATTCCTCGAATATCAATACACAACGTTCATCTCCATCTATCCGTCACAACACTATCGTTCGATCGTTCTATCACTCGCTAGATCTCCACACGTCCGTCTCTATTCGCTGTCTCACACACTCTGACTCCGTCCTCCTTGACCTTCCCACATCACGTGGGTCTGTTCACGGGCTTCTTGCTTGACCCTCCGTTAGCCAAGCCGTGATGTCTCCTACTGCCCTTGACCTCAGCTATGCTTACACTGACTCTCGCTTACATACCGGCACTTACACTATTACTTACATATAAGCACCTGACAATCCTGTTTAACTCTTAAAGGACATGAGGGTTTAGTGCAGGATTGTTCTCTCTGAGTTTTAATTTGATGTTAAAGATTAAGGGTTAATTATTTCCAAGCTGTTCAATATTATATTTGTTTTATAATGTTTTTCAAAGTGTCAATTCCAGTGAGAAAAAGTGGTGAAGTGCTGTATAGAACCTATACATTGTATTCATATGAATCATGAGTTGAGTTGAGTCAAGAACCGACATCATTGCACTCGGGGCATTCCCATTAGCGCTCAGTCATCTTCAACAGCCAGCAAAGAGTTCCAATACTAATGGTACCCATTGCAATCTGATTATATGTCCGTCTTGCTTTACCTCTGAGTGACGACTGTCGACCTGTAAGAGGCATATGAATCAGACCAGCTGAGAAACATCTAACAGCTGTGGACACTGGTTTCTTGAGAAAATACAAAGAATACCATGAACAGACATACAATTGAATGAGACAGTCCTTGAAGAAACAAATGAACAATGTTAATTGATTCAAGAAATTAGGCATTGACAGTCAAGATTTTGGGGACATGTTATGAGTAGAAAAACAAAACTACTTAAATACTTATTGTTAACTGTCAAAATTAACGAAAAAAGAGGAAGACAAAGAGATACATACCTGGATGACTTGACCACATGGCATAACTGGGACATGAACACAGTCTGATCCAAGACTGGGGCCATGTGAAATTGGAAACCGTGACTGCCACACTTATTGGCATGGCAGGGATGCAGAGGTGTTTCCAAGGCACCAGGGCTGGGTTCTATACTGGCCAAGACCTACTGACGCGTCCTGGGCAACAGGTCCCTTTGGGGTCCTGGCTAAAGTCAGTAGGATCGTTGATTCCTCCGAAGTCGGAGAGTGTCTGCCTGTATGGCGAGGAACCACCAGTCTGCACACCAATAAGCCAGACATGGGACAACAGATACTCACGCAAACCTCAGGTCCTGTATAACATCACACTGATGTTGGACAACAGGATGTCTTCATCTGACATACAGGACTTCACGCTGGAGTTCACAGCTGGCGAACAGCAAGCAAGCAGCATTGGCATGGCACATGATGATGATACTGCCATTTCCCAATAAAATAACAATATTTTAATGTCTTTGTCAAGTTTGTTTTCATTATTTCCCACTGTTGCAAAATTTTCTTTTGTTCTTTATGTGTGTTTTCACCATTTTCCAATGTAACAATATTTTCATGTCTTATTTCATATTTGTTTTTCAGCATTTCCCACAATAATGATATTTTCATGTCTATTTCATGTTTGCTTTCACCATTTCCCCTATAATGATGTGTTCATGTCTATTTCAGGCATTCCCATGTATATCCACTGGCATATTTGGTAAGTGGTTTCACTAAATGTATTGTTCATTTGTTAAAAGAATGTTCAAATGGACACATCTTCAATGATACAAGCAATCAGGAAAAGACTTCTGTGTGGTGATGCAGCTTGCAGTGCTACAACAATGTACATGTTATAAATAAGTGATTACAAGGCCCTTGTACACGCTCGGCCCATTGGGTATAGACTCATATTTGTATAGACCAATCAGCAACCGTGGGTTGGGTCATGTGGTCAGTGTCCCACTTGGTAGCCATGTTAGGTTGGGTTGACAGGGAGGACAGGTCAGTTTGAATCTGTCCCGATGCGGATGGAACCCTTGACCCCCGGGCTAGCAGGCCAGTGTCTAGCCACTGTGGTACTACATCTCTAATTAATGCTGGAGGAACATAAGAGCAAACTAGAACTAGTGCTGCATGGCGAGTGTGGGAGCATGTTAGATGTGTGCATCGAACCAGAGATTTATTTATTTTTTTTTTTTGGGGGGGGGGTATATGGTGTGTGTGTGGGGGGAGGGGGGGGGCATATGTATGAATTAGCATCCGTACTCTTATATCTACTGAAGTACATGAAGCACTTCTGGGCATATGCCACGTGCATCAATACTCATTTATATCTACTGAGGTAAACGAGGCACGTACTGGCACATACCACATGCAGTGACCCCACTTGTGTTAACCAGTAACCAAGCCAGGGTTGTAGGATTGTATCCTTAGACTGTATTTAACCAGGTGTACATGCTGACAGGGCAGGCCTACAGATTCACTCCAGTGAACATTGCACCAAACACAGCTCAGCAAGGTCTGTTCTATGGTGGAATGAAACAGCCCTAGGTGTTGTACTCTGTGGAAATCTGCAGGATTTGCAGAAGAATAGTTTTATCTTTTTTTTTAAATAAAGTCGCTTAAAAGACGACAGCGTCAGCTTCATTGCACCGAGTTTTATCCACAGCGCGGAAAGCATCTCACCAAGCATGAACTCCGTAGCTCTAGCAACGACCCACATTTCATTTTTCTCCGAAAAATTTCACTCATGAACCGAAGGACATGGCCCAGAATCGAACCCACAACCTTCGGAGCCCAAGTCAAACGGCTTGACCACTTCGCCATAGAGTCTCCTCAGTTTTATCTTCTTTGTCACAAAGCAGTAACTTGCTGTGGATTTGTGATGTGATGGAGCCATCACATTTTGTTTGCCCGTATGCACAGAGGAATAGGTAGCTAGCCATTCTTTCACTTCCACTCATTTGGCAGTGTTTTTTCTGTGTGAATGTAACATACACAATAGATAATTGATGTATGACAAATGAGTGGTTGGAAGTTTGGAATGTAAGACGGGCCTGCGTGCCCAGTTTGTGACCCTTTGAAAATAAAGTTTGTTCATTCGTTCATTCACTTAGAGAGTGATGAATTCAGGAGTTGATCCCTCATCTGACTACGCTCATGATGTTATTAGCTTTGCTCTGTATCGACATAGAGCAGGATCTGAAACATTTAGTAGATGCAGTTGTTACACACAGTGAACAACTAGGGTTAGAATTAAATTGTAAGAAGACGCAGATTATAGTCGTCACTAGGAAGAAAGAAATGCCACAATGTAATATACAAGTAAATGGGAATGTTCTTAAACAAGTGAATCGGTACAACTATCTCGAAACAGTCATAACATTTGTTGAGAGATGCCGTGAAGAGATTAGAACAAGAATTGTCATGGCGAAGGTAGCCTTTTGCATGATGGAAAACACACTGACTAATAAAAAGATGTCAATTGCAACAAGAAAAAGAGTGTTGAAGTCCTACATAGAACCTGTACTTTTGTATGGATTTGAAGTGTGGGCAGTCAAGCTGAAAAACATCTAATGGCTGTGGAAATGTGCTTACTGAGGAAAATGCAAAGAATACCATCGAGAGACAGTAAAACCAATGAACAAGTCCTACAAGAAACAAATGAAAATTGTAAACTGATTAGAGACATTAGATGTAGACAGTCACAATTTTTTGATCATATTACAAGAAGAAATAAATTGGAGTACTTTGTGACAACGGGCAAGATTGAGGGAAAAAGAACAAGGAGAATATGGTTGAGACAAGAACACTGAGCTGATCCACGACTCTAGTGGCCGAGTGAGATGGCAAAACATGACCACCCACGCTTACCGGCATGGCACATGATGATGATCTATCAAAATGCAAACTAGCCTGCTGTGAGTAGTTTTTACAGCAAGCAAAACTGCAGATACAGGTTGATTTCAAGTGAACTGAAATAATAACAAGTCTCAGGTGAACTTACGTGACACCACTGGCATCAGACATGTCACATCAGCAGTGTTTACCTGACAGGTCAGGGGTATGGAGCCATGACAGTGCAGTGTCTAACAGCTTTTCTGCCAGCCCAGTGGTCCTGTGTTTGAATCCCCATGGAGACAGGAATCTCGTTAAAGTGTACCTGGGCTGCCAGGTTGACCCAGCGGGTACCAAGACATACCTGGCAATTCAAGACATACCTGGCAAGTCAAGACATACCTGGCAAGTCAAGACATATCTGGCAAGTCAAGACCTCTCTAAGGAAAACGAAGCACTTATGGGCATGTGCCAAGAGCAATGACCTCACTTGTGTTACCCAATAGCCAAGAATGATATTGTTGGTCTATAAAATTATGGGATAGCACCATATATCCATAACACCTCAAGGCGTTAATAGAGTCCTTTACTTTTTTTTTTTTACTTTCTTGTACAAAGCGATTATTTCTTACTTTCCTTGGCATGCAAAGATGGCTATAAGTGCATTGACAAAGAGTAGGATGAAGACTCGTGATCATTTGTTTTCAGGTTACCCCAACACAAGAGCAGCCAGAGTTGTGCTGGAGACACTGCGAGAGTGGTTGGAGACAGATGAGTATGCAGCACATGTAAGTGTATGCACTGATGAGCGCATGTCCATTGTCAGAGTGATAGAGTTGTCATCTGACAACATGTAACACCGCATTATTAGAGCTTTTAATATGATTGCATGGCAACAGAGCATGTAAAATGAAGCAGTTGAGCATGTGTTAATCCTGTGGAGAAATAATAAACACAGACTAATAATCCATATCATACAGTGTTATCAGGCCAGGTGAATAGAAATCACAGCGTGGGGATCATGACAAATAAAAATCAAACTAAGGAAATATGTAATAAATAAGTTAATCTACATGACACACGTTAAACTTTTCTGTCCTTATGACTTTTTTCAAGATCAATACAAGCAAGACTAAAACAACAGACAAAATATATCAAACATATTGAAAAAAGATAATAGTAGAGGAATGTGCGCAACTTTCGAGTGTTTTGATGCCAAATTAGGAAATGTAGAACTAAATATAGCCAGCCTAACCAGGAAAAGTAAAATTAGATATGGAAGTATTTGAGGGATGAACACGATGTGGAAATTGAGTAAACAGAGTTAAACAGTGACATCTGTAACAGTATTGATGGACACAACCTCCAGTATTGATGGACACATCAACTCCAACATTGTGATTGATGGACACATCCTCAAGCATTGATGTATACATCTCCAAGCATTGATGGACACATCCTCAAGCGTTTATGGACACATCTCCAAGTATTGATGAATACATCTTGAAGTATTGATGGACACATCTCGAAGTATTGATGGACACATCCTCAAGTATTGATGAATACATCTTGAAGTATTGATAGACACATCCTCAAGTGTTGATGGACACATCCTCAAGTATTGATGAATACATCTTGAAGTATTGATGGACACATCACCAAGTGTTGATGGACACATCTCCAAGTGTTGATGTATACACCCCAAGTGTTGATGTATACACCCCAAGTGTTGATGTATACATCTACAAGTGTTGATGGTCACATCCTCCTCAAGTTTTGATGTATACACCCCAAGTGGTGATGGACACATCCTCCTCAGGTGTTGATGTATACATCTCCAAGTGTTGATGGTCACATCTCCAAGTGTTGATGAATACATCCCCAAGTGTTGATTTATACATTCCCAAGTATTGCTGGATACATCCTCAAGTGTTGATGGACACATCCTCAAATATTGTGGGCACATCCCCAAGTGTTGATGGACACATCCCCAAGTGTTGATGGACACATCCTCAAATATTGTGGACACATCCCCAAGTGTTGATGGACACATCCCAAAGTGTTGATGGACACATCCCCAAGTATTGATGGACACATCCTCAAGTGTTGTTGTTTTCATCTCCAAGTATTGATGGACACATCCCCAAGTGTTGATGGACACATCTCCAAGTATTGATGGACACATTTCCAAGTTTTGATAGACACATCCCCAAGTGTTGATGGACACATTTCCAAGTTTTGATGGACACATTTCCAAGTTTTGAAGGACACATAACAAATCCCCAATCTATTACTAAACGTACCATAGAGTACGATCCCTAGCAAAAGAGAGATGGACGTCTTAGGAAAATCTACATCACACAAGCATGAGGCACAGGCTTATGCTCAGCTGAAGAGAGTTGCAGAGAATAGGACAGCGGACGGTCATTATCAGATGTCTACATCACTAGCCTTTGAATTGATTGACCTCATGAATCTTCTTCTACCTCTGCATTCGTCTGGAATGTTGTTTTGGATGTAATTGTGTTGTGTCTGTTTACAGCAGAGCTGCGATATTTGTGCCTCTCGGCCGACACATCCAACTTCTTCAGGCATTTGTTGACCAGGTTAACCTTCTCAGGACCTCATGAGTGATGAAGAATGTATGTCAGTGCACTAGGGGCAAGCCATAAGTATTTAGTCTCCCCCAATAGAATGTGAAGGGTGAGGAAGCTGATTGTCATTCCACTTGGAATGCACATTGGAACCGTCCTCTGCTACATTCATTGTGATCAGTTTCACCCTCAATTGTCCACTCCAGCTGTGATAGAGCAGATTCATCAAGTGATATGTGACATGGCACCAAGCTATCATTTAGTCATTTACTCTGCTTCTTGTGCTTCCCTTTCTTTCCCAAGCTTAAACCCTCAACCAACACACAACAGTCCATCCTATCTTTTACTATCTTCTGTAGCTTCCTACATATCTTTCCCATATTTGTCATCTTAGTCTCTAATTCTCTTCATTTATTCTCTGCAGTTTATCCCCCTCTGTCAGTCTGCATTGTCCCAACAGTTGGTGATTTTGAAGCTAATATATAGAGTTTAGAAGTGTAGTGGCATGCTGTGAGTGCAAAGATGTTGATTCTGTTAAGAAAATCACATTATTTTTCTCATAAACTGTGATTTCTCCATGCCAGGTGGAGAGAATCATCTTATGTCTGTTTCTGAAAGTAGATGTGGATATCTACAAGAAGTTCATGAAAGTCTATTTCCCTGTTGAAAGATGTACGCTCACAGATGTTAACGAAAACACAAGTGAGTTCTTATTTTTGAATTTTCTGATGTTTGTTTTAAATCTTGTTCATTTTCCAGAATCATTGTTTGAAAACAAAGTCTCAGTGTTAACCTTCATTTAAAAATAGCAAGTCAGATGGTTCAAGGCACAGAATTCCTTCTGATAATAAAGTGAGATATAAGTAAATAAGTCAAGAAGAGGACCGGTTTACTTGCCTTAAACCATATTGGACATTTGGTGCTAGACGCATATTGTAATGGACTAGTTAGACGAGCATGATGACGAAGAAGATAGGGAACTGTGCTAGTAATGTCATGAGCAGGGTCGGACGTGGGTTTCACTCCTGAACTGGTCGTTGCCAGAGTCAGGGAATCATAGGCCACAATTTTTTCCTTGCTTTCAGCTCATTGTTGCCCGAGTCAGGGAAACTGGTCACAATTTCCTCCTTGCTCTCAGCTCATCATTGCTCGAGTCAGGGATACATTGGCCACAATTTCCTCCTTGCTCTCAGACCGACAAAATGTGATGGTGCCACCACATCACCAACCCATAGCGGGAAACGTTTGCGACAAATTGTTTTTTGTTTGTTTTTATTAATTGTATAATTAATCAGCAACTCATGGGGTCATGTGATCAGTATCACACCCGATGCCTTTACTCCCCAAGATGTTTCCATATTTGGGTATGTTGACTGGGGAGTCCTGGTCAGTTTTTAAAATCCACCTGAGTTTGAACCTATGACCACCAGACCAGCAGGGCAGCGTCTAACCACCATGTTACTGCGGCTCACCAGGGCAAATACCATTTCTAGGCTTACTGAAACAAGAATAAAGCTGACAATCTACATATTTTGGGAACATACATTGACACAATACGCTGCTGAAAACCATACTAGAGGACTGCTGAAAAACATACTAGAAGACTGCTGAAAACCATACTAGAGGACTGCTGAAAAACATACTAGAAGACTGCTGAAAACCATACTAGAGGACCGCTGAAAGTAGTCCTCGATTTCTGAGATGGGATAAACAGTTCCCTTCTTACTTTTTATTAGGAGACCTCATGGTGAAGTGGTTATGCCACCTGGCTCAGATTCTTAAGGTTGTGGGTTTGATTACCGCCTAAGTCATTTAAGTTCACAACTGCAATTTTCTGAGACTCCTGGGTGTCACCGCTGGAGCTACAAAGTTTATACTTTGTGTCATGCTTTCGGCAAGCCACCCTGCGGAAAGTAAAAGAGCTATATGGGATACAATCTAGTGCAGTGAAGTCGGCCACAACCCTCTTGTGATTTAAACCCTGTAAATTATTTATTAATGGGAAAAATTTTTTTGACATCAGAGCCGCAGGTAGTTGACAGAAATATCCCTTTGTGGTTTAAACCAGTACCTGCCGCAATTAGGGCTTAAATCCCAGACCACTGTTTTGAAGACTGGCCATGACACTTGTATGGCTTTAAAAACAACAACATTAGTATGCGGAGGCATAGTGCTAGATTCATTATTATATTGTAGTAGCTCTTTGCAAAATGTCACTCTCAATCTACTGTCATCACAACCTGCTGTCATCACAACCTGCTGTCATCACAACCTGCTGTCATCACAACCTGCTGTCATCACAACCTGTTCACATTATAATCTGCTGTCATCACAACCAGCTCATCCCACAACCTGCTCACCCCACAACCTGCTCACCCCACAACCTGCTCACCCCACAACCTGCTCACCCCACAACCTGCTGTCATCACAACCTGCTGTCATCACAACCTGCTCATGTCACAACCTGCTCATGTCACAACCTGCTGTCATCACACCCTGCTGTCATCACAACCTGCTCACATCACAACCTGTTCACATCACAACCTGCTGTCATCACAACCAGCTCACCCCACAACCAGCTCACATCACAACCTGCTCACCCCACAACCAGCTCACCCCACAACCTGCTGTCATCACAACCTGCTGTCATCACAACCAGCTCACCCCACAACCTGCCCACATCACAACCTGCCCACATCACAACCAGCTCACCCCACAACCAGCTCACCCCACAACCAGCTCACCCCACAACCTGCCCACATCACAACCTGCCCACATTACAACCTGCCCACATCACAACCAGCTCACCCCACAACCAGCTCACCCCACAACCAGCTCACCCCACAACCTGCCCACGTCACAACTTCCACAAGTCACAAACTGTTCTCATCACAACCTGCCCACATCACAACCTGCTCACAGCACAACCTGCCCGCATCACAACCTGCCTGCATCACAACCTGTTCACATCACAACCTGCTCTCATCACAACCTGCTCACATCACAACTTCTATAAGTGACAACCTGTTCTTATCACTACCTGCTCTCATCACAACTTCCACAAGTCACAACCTGTTCTCATAACTTCCACTGGTCACAACCTGCTCTCATCACAACTTCTACAAGTCACAACCTGCAAAAAGATCCTCAATTCTTCATCAGTTCTCCTCCATGTTGATGCCCGGGACGTATTTAACATCCTGTGCCGGGTGCTATGATGGTTGACCCAGTCTCTTCTTCCAACGACCATGCCTTCTGTTACTATCTTAATCACTGTGACTTCCAACAACCAAGCCTTCCATTACTATTCTATGTTAATCACTTTGACTTCAACAACCAAGCCTTCCATTACTATTCTATCTTAACCACTGTGACTTCAACAACCAAGCCTTCCATTACTATTCTATCTTAATCCCTGTGACTTCAACAACCAAGCCTTCCATTACTATTCTATCTTAATCACTGTGACTTCCAACAACCAAACCTTCCATTACTATTCTATCTTAATCCCTGTGACTTCAACAACCAAGCCTTCCATTACTATTCTATCTTAATCACTGTGACTTCCAACAACCAAACCTTCCATTACTATTCTATCTTAACCACTGTGACTTCCAACAACCAAGCCTTCCATTACTATTCTATCTTAATCCCTGTGACTTCAACAACCAAGCCTTCCATTACTATTCTATCTTAATCACTGTGACTTCCAACAACCAAACCTTCCATTACTATTCTATCTTAATCACTGTGGCTTCCAACAACCAAGCCTTCCATTACTATTCTATCTTAATCACTGTGACTTCCAACAACCAAGCCTTCCATTACTATTCTATCTTAATCACTGTGACTTCCAACAACCAAACCTTCCGTTATTATTCTATCTTAATCACTGTGGCTTCCAACAACCAAGCCTTCCATTACTATTCTATCTTAATCACTGTGACTTCCAACAACCAAGCCTTCCATTACTGTTCTATCTTAATCACTGTGACTTCAACAACCAAGCCTTCCATTACTATTCTATCTTAACCACTGTGACTTCCAACAACCAAACCTTCCATTACTATTCTATCTTAATCACTGTGACTTCTAGCAACCAAACTTTCCATTACTATTAAAATCTTAACCACTGTGACGTTTAACATGACAAACACATTTAGTCTCCAAGTGCTAGACAGCTTGTAGCAAACAATGGGGTAAGAAAAACCAGGATCATTTATTTCAAACATTTATGATTTGAAATTACCATGTCAAATTGCTGTTGTGTTTTAGGTACTGAAAGTAAACAAGAAGAAAACTCTCCTGGCCAGTCGGACAAAACAAGTGACAACGAAGAGGAGACAACTCCGCACAAAGATGAGTCCTAAACTTGCGTTTCACAAACTGTGGTGTTATATTTCAGCTGGCCAAGTGGATACTCCACCATGTCAGTTTGGCTGCTGTAAGAAAACCAAAAACGCAAGTTTGGTGTTCATTTTGTTTCTATGAAATATTGTTGCTGTCAATGCTGCTAAGTTATCTGTTGTTGGCAGTCCCGTCCCATTCTTCTGAATATGCAGCTCCTTTGCAGCTGTTCCTGTGACAGATAGAATGAATAATTGTTGGAGACTAGCTTTTTCCTAATTTTTTTTTTTTTTTTTTGGGGTGCATTTGCTTGATTTGAAGTCAAGCATTGTCCATACATGTACATGGACAACTACTTCTAGTGCATTAGAGTGATTTTTGCGTGTGGATTACCTTTGCCTATTACCAGTGTCCTTTACCATCTGGCGGACCCGCTCTGACTTCTGAGGTACTTGTAATTTACGTCTTGAAGTCAAGGACGAGAAGTCAACATTCTAGTACAACTGTCCAGTGTAGAGGTTGAACCCACTACCTAGGCTTCAGCACACTAGATGTTTAAGAACGAAAGCTATTATCCATTGAATGCTAACTTTCGTTAAGTGAGTTACAGTGATAAATATTTTACTTTATGAGAGTGATTACCTGTATAAACATGTCTGTTCTTGTGATGTATTGTCTGAGCCTGCCTTACAGGCAATCTATCTTTGACATGTTTTCCATTGTTTTGTTCATTGTATTTTTCTTTCCATTGAGTTGAGTGCAGAACCGACATCACAGCCATTGGTACATTCCCATGAGTGCTTTGTCCACATCTGCAACAGCCAGCAAAGAGTCCCAATGCTAATGGTACCAATAGCAGCAGCCTGATTATGTGTCTGTCTGACCTTTCCTCAGATTTTTGTCTATCTGCCAGATCCTCTGGTCACTGCCTGCAGCACCAATCTCTCCGAGCCTTGATGATCTATCTGTTCTTCTGCACTATAGCCACGATTCAAAAGGTCCCCGACCACATCTGCCGTATCATGTATTGATACCCCACTATGTGGTGCAGACCCACCTGCTGGTTCCTCACCACACCAGCATGTCCTGGGGGAAAAATCCAACAGGTGCTCTCTACTTTTGATCGTTGAATGGAAGCCTGCCACTCTGCCTGAAACATGTCTGTCTTCACCTTTCTCATCATACTTTATGTGTCCGTTACATTTATGACATGTGTGCACTGTTTGTCCTCCAGTCAGCGGAACACAGATAGTGATTTCTTTTATTGTTTATATTTTTTGCACTCAAATGGATGTTATATTTTATTTTGCTTCTAACATTCAGCACAGTTAAGTTCTTCTATTGAAAAATATGTTGATTCCACAAGTAGTCTTAAATTGTTTATTGCGAGGAATTTGTATTGCATTTGTTACCTGGAATATTCTTGTTGGAGCATTCAACAATTTGTATGTATTTCTTCCTAATTATCTTTCTTATCTTCTTATCCATCATATGAATTAAGAGTTCACATGGCGTTTATACATTATAACTTCAGTTTTATTCTGTTTACTTTTTGTATGTTATATGCAGCTGCTAGCGTTTTGTTTTCATTATATATTTATATTCAACCTTCAACAAAATCTCTCTCATAGACACCAGCAATAGTACACCATGCCATGACCATATTCTTTATGGCTTCGGAGGAAACTTTTGGTTAATGTCATAGACCTTTCTATCACGGCTCATCTGTATGTACAATAGTCACTCGTACAAATAGGTATACGACAGGTAAACTGTTGTCACTGTTAGCCATATAAACAATTCCAATGCCAGGAGTGAGAAGAGATATGGCTACGTTTAATGTTGTAAAATGGACATATTTAGATGAAGTCCAGGAATAAACAGATAAATAGGTAAACTTTATAAATGCTCTCGCTCATGCGTGTTTCCAGTCACTCTCTCTATAAGCTGAACGCACACACCAACTGCATATTGCCGTTCACACACTCTGCATCCTTGGTCTAATAAATATATTCACGCACCGAGCATTCTAAAGTATTGTATTCCTTGTCATAACAGTATCGAAGCTCTGTACGTCTCGTCACTAAGTCGCACTCACTTTTTTGTGTTCGTACCAAGCCCCGTTACTATTATACTTCAGTCTCACATTTCCTAAATCAATTTGTCTAGCACCTAAATTCATTGTATCCTGTCGACGGTCTGAAACACACCGTGTTCAGTCGGCTTCACTTTCTTCCCTTGTCATCTCTCTGACCTTTACCTATCACAGGCTGTTGGTTTTCCTTCCGAGGCATGTTCACCCGCCCACGTTTCATCCCCTGGTCAGTGAGCGTTCACTCGTACTGTCACTCGTCCTTGAATGGGGTAACTGATTCAGTACTTGTTTAAGTTTACTCTGTCTGTTTAACTCCTGTCTGACTTGTCCTCAGTGATTGTCCATGTCTGTCATCTGAACCTATTAACTCTTATCCATCATATTCTACACTGCTACTAATAACTACGTAATATAGGACTGTGACAATCAAGAATCACTTTCATCACACATAAATATCTCCATAAGTTCACAGTCTCCCGGTAAGGATCCATATGTGTGTATACCAAAATTATACGTGCCTGAAATATTCTTGTTGTGGATACAAAAAATGGTCAGTTAAAGTATCCTTGTTCACACAGTCATCTATGTTGGATATATGGTGCTGGCCCCATATTATTAGATCAATCAGCACTCAGTGGGTCATGTGATCAGTATCATACATGGCCGTCCTTTGCTTCCCAGGACATGTCCTGGTATCAATTTTAGGCTAGGTCGACCTGGGAGCTAAGGTCAATGTTTTTAATCTGTCTAATGGGGATTTGAACATATGACCGCCATGCCAGCTGGCAAGTGTGCTAGCAATGGTTCCCACATTGAAGCTGTAGCAATTGATAAAACTAGAGTTTTGACAGTCTGGGATTCTGAGATATGTAGCACATTTCTTTCATTTTTTTTTTTTCATCTTTCCATTCTTCTCATTCGGTTATTATACCTTAATGTTGTCACTGTAGTGTCCTCCCCATGTTTATATGTTGTGTTGTATGTTTCCTGAAGAAGGCTAGTCGCTGCAACAGAGTCGGTAGGTCAGTGCCTTGATCACAGATCATTGAAGAATTAGTCATGAAAAGACTAGTTGTTTTATATTGTAGTGAAATATTTGCAGAGATTCTAATAGGCTTTGAATATCATTATCCTCTCTGTTGTGTTTCCATCTTGACATAGTAGAAGGGCTTGCAGAGTCAGGTGACTCCAAGATCTATGCCGACCGTAGCCCAGCTACTGGCTGGGGTCTCTCTCATGTTGGGCAGGTCAAGGGCAATCACAAACCTTGCTGTCTTGTAGGTAGACTGGAAATGTCAAAGGCTAAGGAAAGTAAATCCCAAAAAATGCTTGTCAGTCAAAGGTACTGAGCCACAGGCTTCTTGAAACAGTGCAATGCAATCCACTCTATTTTGATGATATAAAAATAAATGTTTTGTTGGCTTGGCTTTACGGTGTGCTTTTTACTTTTGTCAAATATTTGTTTCATATTTTTTTATTAATACTATTTGCCAATGTCATTTTTAACATGCTACGAAAGAATTGAGAACACTAGGGCATCTAGCAAAATCTGCTTATTCCGTGTTCTAATTCTTATGATGATGAATCCGATTGTGGACAACTTTTACTGACTATACAACCCAGGAAAGTTATGCTTCTCCCGTATCTTAAGGTAAGGGATGGGATGTCTAGCTTTATCAGATTAGCGCTAAAAAAATGAAGTGTGTATGATGTACATGTGCGTGTATGTATGTAGTAGGCTGTAATATTTTGCTATCATGCTTCAGACTTAAGAATTACAACTCATCTCCCAGAAAATTCACAACCATGCAACAGACCAATCTAGAAGTACGAGAGAAAGTCATTAACTGGATTTTATTATAGTGTAGGAAAGAGTATGGAAAGCAGAAAATCTTATTTCAGGACACAAACTGGCTCTTAACCAATACCCTATGTAGAGGTCATGAAGATCAAGCAGTTTGCACATGCGCAATAGTGATTACAAAATTGCTACCCCACCATTGACATTCTCTATGTTTTTTTTTTTGTTTTTTTTTAGTCAGAGGGTGTGAAAGCTTACGAAATCTACAGAAGAATGATAGTTTAATATGGAAACTGTTGTTGGAGTCAGGGTTGAGCGTATAAATGGAAAGAACGAAAAGCTTACGAAATCTACAGAAGAATGATAGTTTAATATGGAAACTGTTGTTGGAGTCAGGGTTGAGCGTATAAATGGAAAGAACGAAAAGCTTACGAAATCTACAGAAGAATGATAGTTTAATATGGAAACTGTTGTTGGAGTCAGGGTTGAGCGTATAAATGGAAAGAACGATTTTAAAAACAAAGACATCATTGATGAACTGCATAGTGGAAGACCTGCAAGTGTTATGATGACCATCTTTTGGGACATCAAGGGCCCTGTATTGGTGCAGTTCCAGGAAAGAGGTGAAACTGACTGGTGCTTCTTCTTCTACTTCTGTGTTCATCCGGAGAGTTTTTTCCGGACGTGACAATTCCATTATGCCTGTTTACAGCAGAGTTGCGTTCTTGCGCTGTTACGTTAGGCCGACTTCTGCGGGCATTTGTGGGTTAACCTTCCCGAGAGTGACATGTTAGTGAACAAATTTAAACCCACATACGATCAAAATGCCAGGGGCTTCTCTCAGAAGTAGTGCTGTTGCTGTACAACAATGCCCGCTGCACATATGGCTGCGCAGACAATGGATATACTATGTGCTCTGAAATTTGAGGTCTTGAAACATTCAGCACACAGTCCAGACTTGGCGCCATTGGACTTTCACTTTTGTACCCTTAAAAGAACATTTGTGGGGTCAGAGGTTTGCAGATTATGAGGAAAATTGGTTAAAGGCCACACCCAAAATCTTCTTCCTAGAAGGCATCAACAAGCTAAGCTAGTGGCCAGGTGGACCAAGTGAGTTGCCAGGCAGGCAGACTGTTGAGTTGAATTGAGCTAAGAACTAATATCACTGCACTCAGGACAGTCCCCATACGCTCTCAATCCCCTCATTCAACAGCCAGCAAAGAGCCACATTACTAATCGTTCCCACCACTATCTATATTGAGAAATAACATACAAAATGTCTGGTTCACACTATTGTAATAAATAAAAGTTAATGTAAAATTCCTGTTAATGAATTCCCCTCGTAACAAAAATGTCATGGATTTAAACTCTTACAACATAGTTTATTATTTATTCTCATGAATACAAAAAATATCTTAACCATTGTTGATTTGCTTATTTTCACATCTCACCACATCAAACATTTTGGCTTGTCTTCTGTACAATGCTGTCTTTTTTATTCATTCATCTCAGATGTTGGCCACTGTGTTTTCTTCATGTCATCCTGTAATTGGACTTTCCTGTGTGGATGCTTCTCAAAGACGGTTGTGGTGTACAGGCTTGATGAAACTTTCTTTTTCCGTTTTGTTTTTCTTTCCTCGTTTTATTTTTCTCAATTTGTATGTGTGTAATTTGCATTTACATGTCAATTCACTCTGAAGAGATATATCTGTAACAATTCAAAAATACAATGCTAAATGTGCATTACTTTACATACACCACTCAATAACTCACTATGTGCGCATTTTGACTTTAGTCACCTAACTTCCATTAAATTCATCTGTAACATAGAAACAATTTTAATATTTGGAAAATTATTAAACAACAACATCCTTTAAGGACTCGGAGATGTGTTGTGAGCAGACATGCAACAGCGGATCAGTTGGTGGGAAAACTCAAGAGACGTGCTTGGTAGCTTAGCTTTACTGCACTGTTTGATGGTGTCCTCTGAGATGTTGGTGATGCGGCTCGTTTCTTTCAATGTCTTCTTATCAAAAGACTGAAGCCAAATAGATGGCTACTGCAGCAACTGTGCTTGAATACTTCCCTAGCACTAAATGCACTGCGGCAGACTGTCTGGCAGTTCTTGTAGCCTCTTCTTGTATGTCTGATGATAAACGCAAGTCGGCGCAGAAGCGGGGCAAGAAATCATCTAGAGAAGAGGGATTAAAATGTATGCCCAGGTATTGTTGGGCGAAGCAGTAATGTTCATTGAATTTCTTTCTTCGTGACTTTGAAGACGCCACAAATGTCTTTAATTGACCTGGTAGAGCCATCTTGTCAGCATGCAGCATATATGCATGCAGCTGCCATGGTGTGAACGTCTTGATCCTTCAAGGATCCAGTCTAGAACCTGCTTGATCATCGAGGTGGCTGTGTCCGCCAACATCTTAGGCAGATGGAGTTTGTCTGCCATTATGTATACTGCTTCCAATTATTAAATCACAACATGGATTTTTCAGAGCTGCGCACTTGACTTTTCCTGAAATAAAAGGACAAATATTGGCCCATACCAAAGGGTATCTTTCCCTTCTCTCTGAAAATGTTTTACAAGTTCTTGTTTCCTCTGTGTAGTCTTGTTTATTCACTTGTCATCTCATCTCATTATGTTTCTCTCGTACTTTGCGGTGTCAAAGTGAAGTAGAAGTATTAGCAGCACAGCAGGAGAGGGCTCCCTCTTAGGGGCTTCACGTATCGATATTCCCATGGACTCTGCTATTCCCTTTGTCCATCGTTTATGTGGGCGGCCTCTTCCTCTGCTTCCATATGGTCATTGCTTTTTGTGGTATACTGTTAGTTGGTTACCTACTTGCATGGCCAAACAATTTGACTTGCTGTTTTCTAATAAAATCTAGCACTGCTATAACCCCCACTTTAGCCTGATTTCTTCATTTCTGATCTTATCTCTCCTTGATACATTGAGTAGTATTCTCAGGAATCACTAGTGATTGACGGAGCCTAATAATCATGGCACCCGTGTCGTGCAAGACCATTGCCATTTTTCCATTAACCAGACCTTAATGGATTTTTTTAAATATTCCATTTATATGTACTGACATATTACCTTCCTCATCGGTTGTAGGAATGGTATGCTCACTTGATAGGATGCAATCTGTATGAAACATTTTACAAGTTTTGCATGTAGCTGAGGTAAAATCATCGATGACATTGATGCAATTACCTAACTCTTCCTCATTTACCTCACTTATTGAGTGGCTGATAAAGACACAGATGCATTCGCATTCTCAAGTTTTAATTGCTTTCTGCTGTCACATCCAGGCTGAATATGTCCATACGCTTGCCCAAAAAAAAAATATGTAAACTTGTATATCGATTTTTCTTTTGTTGCTAGCTAGCTACAATTTTTTTTAAATATTTGTTTTCAGGATTTCTGTCACACATCTCATTCTCACCATGTTTATGGGTACATTCTTTACATTTTATTAACCTACTTATTTTTAATCCTCTGTTTTTAAATCTTTTGTTATTCTCATATGGCTTGTCCTCTATACAACGCTATCATTTTTATTCATTCATCTCAGATGTTGGCCAGTACGTTTTCTTCATGTCATCCAGTAATTGTAAAATATGTCTCTTTGCGATCATAGACTTTGCTGCGTGGATGTTTACTGCCACATTCTCCATTACAGAATTCTAGAAGAAACAGAAAAAAGTAAAAGTCAGGATTGTTTTATTTCTGGAACATACAGAAAAAGAAAGTAAAAGTCAGGTTTATTTCATTTCTGGAACATACGGAAACAAGTAAATGTCAGGCTTGTTTCATTTCTGGAACATACAGGGGGAAAAAAGTAAAAGTTAGGCTTGTTTCATTTCTGGAACATACAGAAAAAAAAGTAAAAGTCAAGTTTAATTTCTAGAACATACAGAAAAAAAGTAGAAGTCAGGGTTGCTTCATTTCTGGAACATACAGAAATAAAAGTCATGCTTGTTTCATTTCTGGAACATACAGAAAAAAAAGTAAAAGTTAGGCATGTTTCATTTTCGGAACATACAGAAAAAAAGTAAACATCAGGCTTGTTTTATTTCTGTAACATACAGAAAAAAAGTAAAAGTCAGGCTTGTGTCATGCCTGCTTTAGTCAAGTTAAGAAAGCAAGTAACCAGCATCTGTGGCTTTGAGGATGGTGAGATGGTAGTTTCATAATTCCCTGACATACTGAGTTGAGTGTTGGATATTGATTCAAATAATAATCATCATCATCTTGTACCTTGCTGTGTCAAGGTGAAGCATAAACAGCGGGAGAGTGCGTTTATGGGCTTCATATATCGTGATTCCCATGGACTATTATTCCCTCTGTCCATCATTTTCATGGCTGGCCTCTTCTTCTGGTTCTATTTGATCTGTACATCATTGCTTGTTGTAGTATGCTGTCAGATGGTAGCCTAGGTATGTGGCCAAACCATTTCACTTGCTGTTTTCTAATGAGAAAGTTATAGGAAACCAATAATAACTGTTTAAAATACTCTAGACTTGTCCTTTAGGGAAAAGAATATGGGAAACAGAATATACTTTTTTGGCATTCACTCTTTTTAACTCTAGTGTAGTCCACACATATACTACAACTTCTAGTAGCACTGGACTGATTTTTGCATTTGGAATAGCCTTCTCTATTACCAGAGTCCCTTGCCATCAGGCGAACCCACTCCGACTTCTGAGATATTTGTAATGTATATCCCCAAGTCAAGGATGAGAAGTCAGCATTTTAGTCCAACTGACTGGTCTAGTGGTTGAAGCCACAACCTCGGCATCAGCACACCAGAAGTTTAAGAGTGAGTGCTCTTATCCAGAATAGACATGCATGTAAACGTATGAGAGGATGGTGCAGATAGTAAAGCTAGTGCACAGCAGAAATCTAGGACACTGACGACTTCATCCCCAAGTTCCACAGTGAGCCAACAGGCTATAATATGGTCATCCATATCTGGCCTGTGATCAGTTAATAAACAGAAAACTCCAGAAAGTTGAAGGCAAGAGAAGAAAGAGCTGACAACCAAAACGATGTTCTGACAACTTTACAGACTATACTTGTGACGAAACTGACACAGATAAGAGTTGCTTAGGTTAATAATTGAAAATACTGACTACAAACACAAAATGTTCATGGATCACCTGTCAGAATAGGATAGGATAATAAGGGTTTTGAAGAGTTAATGGGGAAACATGGATTTGGGATAATGAACAAATATGGGAATTTGTGTACAGTTAATCAGTGTCACAGGAGGAAGTGTTTTTTCCAGAAAAAAATTCAGAAAGCAACATAAGTATCACAGACCACAATACAGAAAATCAAACTGATCTGTATTAACAAGACATTTTGATTATCTCTACATGACGTAAATGTGTCTCTTTCTTCTTCTTGTATATTGTGGTCCAGTTTCATTAGCCTCTTTCAGGCAATCATCGTTAGTTACTATGGCAGTCCAAGGAATTCACATTTATCTCAGGGAACCACATCTCTGTTGCTTCTAAGCTTTTCCTTCATAGACATCATGGGCAAAGACTGCTGCATTGGTCCAGGTTTCTCTTTTTGGACGGTACCCACCCAGGGTAGGTGGGAAAACACCTTGCCTCTATAGTTGGCTTGATATTTTCCTGGCAATTACCTTCTCCAGCAGCTTGCCTATTGTATTCTGCATGGTTATAATTTGATATCCCTGAATTTTTTTGTGGTCTTTGTCAGGCTTCGGCAAGGGAATCAGATAGCTGTGTAACCACTCCTCCTTGATGCCAGCACTCCCTATACTGAGTATATAGCGTATATACTCCCTATACAGTATATATCCTTTCCTGGGACATACAGCTCACCAGCCTTGGTGCCCCTGAGAAGGTATTGTTGGGACACCCCAGGGAGGCTGCACGCGTCTTTGAATATGTCGTTTCCCCCCTCTCCGTAGAAGGCCTTCATCTTCCCTAAGGCCTCGATGCCTGGACCGACGTCGAGGTTGTTGTAGTACCTCAACCAGTCGGCAAAAGTGGTCATTCCTTTTTCTTTGAAGAGACGCTTGCAACTCCTCCACTCCTCCAACGTGAGCACGTATCCACCCTTTAGACTGGAATACCACGCTGGGTAGTCGGGCAGACCTGGGTAGTTCAGCTTCTCAGGTGTGTCGAGCCATTCATACGGTAGCCACGACTTGGTCGCCGTGCAGCCATAGGCTCGCACCCATGCATCTTACGTGATGCCGTGGGCCAGGTAGTTGACAATATCAAGGAACTTGAACTTGAGTGTGATGAGGAACATTATCTTTGTCCCTTGTGCGGCCACGTTGATCTTCCGGCAGGTGCCTGCGAGCTCCACTACGAAGTGTTCCTTGATTATGTTTAGGTCGTACCGGCCTGAGTTGAAGCCCAACACAGGGACCTGCCCAACCACTCACGCATTTCCTTCTGCAGTTTTGGGTGCAGCTTGTCCAGGTCTTCCGGGAGGTAACCCGCTTCCATCTCGGCTCGTATCGCGGATGCGCGCCGACGCAGGTCCGCCAGGAAGCTGGCTATCAAGGCTTTTGGGTCTGCATTGCTCAGGTGGGTCGGCTGCTCCTCTACGGTGTCCCCCACCGAAACAAATATCGCAATCTGGTGGCTCTCATAGGAGAGGTCGGGGTGGGGCGCTGGGTTTGAGCCTTGTCGTGCCAGGCCTCGAAGTCATAAAAGATCGCATGAGGGTAGACCACCGTCTGCACCTGAGGCATTGGGGCGCGAGACAGAGGTGGTCGCTCACACTCCCACACTAACACCAGATTGTAGCCAGAGGCCTTTATTTTCTCTCTGCGGCGGAGGGTTTTCTGATACAGCTCGTCGGCGTTGGGGGCCTCACTGTGGGTGGGACACCCATGCCAGTGGCAGCCGTGATATTGGTACACCGTGTGGGTGGCCGGATCGTAGCCATCCACCAAACCGTCAACGATCCACCGCTCTCCCCCGTGCCCGCAGTAAGCGTGGTGGATGTGGCGCCCTGATTTTTCGGCCATGTGCTCTAACCATAGGATGGAGCTGCGGCTGGCGTTGTTTTGGGGGTAGAAAACTTTCTCGTATGCCGACTGCGGCCTCTCCACCTATTTCCATGGACAGAGGACCGTGGTTTCCCCTCTGCTGCAGCGGTAAGCGTGGCGCTGGAGATGACAGGCCTGGGTGCAGCGCTGATTGCAATTCTGGCACTGAAAGAGCTTCGCCAGCTTTGGCAGGTCAGTTATCAGGACTTGGTGCCGACGCGCTCGTAGTTCTCGGCCCGCCTTACCAACCGCCACACCCCCTATTCGGTTGGCTCATAGACGCGGATCCCTAACTTCAACCTCTCCTCAAACACTTTTAACGAATCCAAGCCTGGCTTGTCTGGGGTGTCGGTGGCCCACAGCCTTTGTGTCAGCTCCCGGGCTGCGGCGGTGCAACGGTCTGGCCTCGCGCCGTAGTGGACTGCTAGGCATCGGAACAGACAGAGATTGTCGTATGTGTCCAACGCGTGCAGTCCCTGCTTGTGTCGCAGCCAGTCCGGCAGTCGCCCTGCCCCTAACAGCACCTGGGGAGTGAGGATCGCCTTGCACCCACCTTACAAAGACCCACTTGGTGCTCGGGCGGTCGATTTGGCCGGTGTCGAAGCGGATCTCATCACGCTCTGCCAACCACTCTGCGGCTGTTGCAGTGTGGTGTATCAAATCACGCGACCTGCGTAGGGTTTTGTGGAACAACATGACGTCTCCGTTTTCGATGTTTCGGATTCAGTAGGTGTAGGCGTACCGCAGATAGAAGGCTGACCTCAATGCCTCGAGGTGGGGCATGAGCCTCTCTACGATCGGACCATCTAGCCCTCGGAAGAGCTTCAACGTGATTGATCGCCTCCCCCGCTCTTCCCTATCATTGAGGATTACCTCCTCTAGGAGTTGGGGACCACGCTGGGTGATGTGTCGAGCTAGTGGCTCCGGGTGTAGATAACGAAAGTGGCGCCTTCTTGAATTGGCGTCTAACACAGCGAAGCGTTGTAACGGGTGCATTCGAGCCCGGGCGACGTATTTACGTGCTCGCATGGCGGCGGTGACCTCTTCCAACCGCGCAGCCTCCCGCGATTACTGCGCTGCGTCCTGGACTTCCCCCCCCCCCCCCCGAAGAGCTGGATACCACCCGGTGGTGGCGGCCCGCTCGAGTGGGGTGGCGTGGACTGCGTGAGCTATCTCCCGGGCAAGGACGGCCTTGCGGCGGTGGCTGCATGGCATCCCATACTGGCGAGCTTGATTTTGCAACTGTTTTGCGGTGAACATGATTAATGCTGGACTCGTACCGTCAACACTCCACTTTTCTCTAAATGAAAATTTCTTTTGCCGGAATTTAAATATTTATTCATTTCAGGCGCCTCCATTCACAGGGGAACGGACCCTCCTGTTGGTATCTCAGTTTGTGGTATTTAATGTTGGCTCCGCACGGCCGGCAGAGGCTAGGGTGGTTTTCACCCCGATGCCGCAGCTAGTACAGGCGGCTGTGAATCCCCCCTTCTTGAGATGCGCGTTGTGCTTCCGGCAGTATTCCCCCCTACACCGCCGCTCACACTGGCGCGTCGTCCCCAACAGAAGCCACCGACACTTGTTCATGGTGCGTACCTCTATATCTCATACAGCTTTAATTCCAAAATAATTTATCTGGCTATGAGTAATATATCGGGTCAGAATGATACTACCGAGGCGAGCCTCTCTTGCTGGGGTCGGTTCGGACCCCCTTAGGGGTGCGAATGGGGGTCGGTGTGGACCTCTTTTCGACCCCTTAGGGGTGCGAATGGGGGTCGGTGCGGACCCCTATTCGACCCTCCTTAGGGGGGTGCTAGGGTGGCGGTATCGGTGCCTAACGCGGGGGTGTGAGGTGATGGTATTTGTCTACTCCCCGATATACTACTCAAGGACTGGTGCTTTCACGCATCGAGTATGCCTTGGCCATCCTCACTGTCAGCCCTACACAGATTGGAAGACTTGAAAAGATACAAAACGAAGCCATTCGCATCATTTTCGGCTGCACGAAAGATACCTGCTGTGTAGCAATGAGATACCTCCTTGACTTCCCGACAATGGAACATAGGATCAAGATCTGGAGAGCTCGTGCATACTTAAAAATAAGTGCAGATGAGCAGCACCCTCTGCAAGAAGCTATATTCAGAGAAAAGGGTGACAGGCTAAAGAGAGGCAAATCATGGATGGGTCGGGCGGAAGATGTCGTCAGACAGGTCTGCAGTCTTACCAGTATCAACCCCGGCAAGGAATGGGTGCCGGTGCCTCCAGCTTTTAAGTGCACTTTCTCCTGCATTATCACACTCGACAGACGGTGCAGAGAGCAGAACCCTGTCGCTGTCAATGCAGAATTTAACGCGCTCATCTATGAACACTCAGATAGCCCCGAAGTGCTCATCTATACAGATGGATCTGTTGTAAAGCAGCAGAGAAGTGCGTGGGCATTTACAGCCCGTTCAGCGGGCCGAACCGTTCAAGAATCCAATCTATGACCACGAGCAGCATGACGATGGAAGTGATGGCAGTTACACGGGCTTTCATATGGCTGGAATCACAGCATTATACCAACGTGTGTGTACTAAGTGACTCAATGAGCATGATTCAGAAGATCGAAGCTGGATCTGTACGTAGACAGTGGACTGAGTCGCTGCGGAAGTCTGTTGTTCATAAAGTCACCTTCATCTTCGTCCCGGGACATGCGGGAGTCAAGGGAAATGAACGAGCTGATAAACTGGCTGGCTCTGCACCCCCTGTAGATGGCCAGCCCATGGATCGTGCCGATGTTATTAACGTCCTTAAAGATATGGTGAGAACAGAGGACTTTGACGTCAGTGAATCCACATCGCTCTCCAGGATGAAAGACTTAAGAGTAAGAATCGGCACAGCCAGACGCGAGAGGTACATCGGGAAAACAAGGCGCCTCGTCAACCAACACAGAACTGGCACTATTAGCCACCGGACGCTGATGCATATGCTGGGGCAGGGGCGTCACTAGGGGGGTGCGGGGGTGCGGGCCGCACCGGGTGACACCATCAAGGGGTGACACCAAAATAAAAAAATTGGAAATTTGACAAAGCAGACATAGCAAAATAACAAAAATTTAACTTTGTCCGAGTTTGTCGAAGTTCTTTATTTATGTTTTACCTGAAGTATTGAAGTTATATTGTTCAATTTGTTTTCTTTCTTATGTCCTTATTAACTTTTTGACTTATTTTACAAACATTACTATATGCGATTATATATGGTACAGGAACACTCGGAAGAAGACCATGGTGAAAGTCTAGAGGGGTGACACCAAGAGTTTACCGCACTGGGTGACACCAACCCCAGTGACGCCACTGTGCTGGGGGGAGGATCTGAGCACCTATGGATATGTCCGGAGTGCAATGAAGATACCCCAACTGATAACTGAACTGATAACTGATAAATTGCAGTTACCCCCCTCAGGTTTCCATTTGCACTTTCCCATGAAATGAAAGAATCCCATAGTTTGTCAGATCTGAACTCTAACCCCGCTGCTGCCAGAGCTCTCTCATACAACCTATGTAATCAAAAAAAATCATTGCTGTAAGTGAAAGTAGCCAGACCTGAAGCTCCATGCCACCTCACGGTCACCAATTTCCAGATCTGGTATGAAGTTTTTAAGCATGCCACTCCACCGCAAATCTAGCATTGTGGCTGATTTGCCGTTATAGCCAGGGGCACAGAATTGAGGGTGAGCTCCAAACCTTGCAAAATATCCACATGGTTTGTGCATTCAACACCGCTGGCAGCTATATCCAACTCCTGGCCTTCACATGGTGGAACTATTGTTACTAACAGGAGAAGGGGAGATGGCGAGTCTCTAGCGCCGTAAAACCAGACTGCTTTAGATATCTAGTATGTACATACATACACAGACATGTGTACATACATACACATCTAAACTCTAACTAAAACCAATCTGTCCTAGCAAAAGAAAGATGCTGAAGACAGAGATATCCAAGCATTTTGAAAGCGGGTGGAATCTCTGAGGAGGCCAAGCCTGGTGAGAGTGGGTGGTGTCTCTGAGGAGGCCAGGTTGGTGAAAGTGGGTGAAGTCTCTGAGGAGGCCAAGCCTGGTGAAAGTGGGCCGAGTCTCTGAGGCCAAGAATATGCAGTATGAAGACATCATACGGGTGGAAGATTTTAAACACATTTTGAAAAAGGCAAAAGACACGGAACCAGGGCCCGATGGAGTCAGGTATGACCACATGAAGGGTTTGAGCGATGCAGACCTGGAGAAGATGACCGACTGCTTTAACCAGAGCATTAGGACAGCATCAGTACCGCATGATTGGGTGCCGAAGCTAATGGTCGATGTTTGGGGCAGGAGAGCCTGGCATATGATACCACAACATCCAGCTTGAGAATGGAGGTGGAGGCAGTCACTGCGGCTCTCCGCTGGATGGAGAATACGACACACAAACACATCGTGATGTTACTGACTCAGAAAGCATGCTGACGAGGGTGAGGGTGGGCAGGCAGGCTTCGTGAGAAGTGGCTTGCTTCGCTTCGGAGGTCACGGGTGACAAGCATCGCCTGGATCTTTTCTCCGGGGCATGCCGGTGTGCTGGGAAATGAACAGGCGGACAGATTGGCTGGCTCTGCAGAAATTGGTGGAGTATTGATACATGACAAGGCAGATGTGGTTGCGGCCTTGTGGGAGCACGTGCACACCTCGGAGGAGCAAATGGATTACCATGGGCTGGCAAGAATGAGACAGCGAGGAGTGACGAGGGGATCTGGCCGACGCTCAACGCTCAGAGGAAAGGCGAGTCGAACATATAATCAGATTGCTACTGGTACTATTGGTGTTGGAACTCTTCACTGGCTGCTGAGGATGGGGACGGAGCGCTTATGGGAATGCCCCGAATGCTGTGATGTCTATTCCTAAATCAATCAATCAATCAATCTGAGGCCAAGCCTGGTGAAAGTGGGTGAAGTCTCTGGGGAGGCCAACAAACAAACAAAAGCTAAAGATAACTACAAACAACATTTATCTTTGGTTGAAACTTACAACATCTGCAACATTTAGTAAATGCGGTTGTTGTACACAGTGATCAACTAGGATTAAAATTAAATTGTAAGAAGACATAGATTATGGCTGTCAATAGGAAGAAAGGATACCACAATACATAGGTAAATGGGAATATACTTCAATAAGTGAATCAGTAAAACTATCCCCGAACAGTCTTAACATATGATGGGAGGTGCCTTGAAGAGATTAGAACAAGAATCGCTACAGCGAAAGTAGCCTTTTGCAAGATGGCTAATGCAATGCTAATTTCAATGCGAAAAAGAGTGTTGAAGTGCTACATAGACCTGTACTTTTGTTTGTATGTGAGATATGGACACTGAGCAGACACGCTGAAAACATTTAATAGCAGTGGAAATGTGGTTTCTGAGGAAAGTGCAAAAAGTACAACGGACAGACAGTAAAATCAATGACGAAGTGCTACAAGAAGCAGATGAAAACCGTATACTGATTGCATAAATTAGACGCAGACAGTCATACATTTTTTGAACACATTATGAGAGGAAATAAACTAGATAACTTGGTGACAGCTGGCAGAATTGAGGGGGAAAGAACAAACGGCAAGCAGAGAAGTAAACATCTGGAGGCTTGGCCACGTGGCATGGTCGAGACAAGAACACAGAGCTGATCAACGACACTGGTGATCATGTGAGATGGCTACACATGACATCCCACGCTTATTGGCATGGCACATGATGATGATGAAACTAACAACTGAACACAACACAACTATTGCAGGACAGCAAGTCGTGCAGGTGATGAGGACAGTGTTATTGATCTGGCGCTGGTTTCTCCTTCACTCACTACAGTGTGTAGATGGGGTGTCCTAGGATACCACGGCAGCGATCACCACCCTGGCAGCATAATGGTACAGGGCAAGATGTGGTGAGTAAAATAAGGCGTGACAAGCACAGAGAGCTTCATGGGAGAAAAACAAGCTGGAAGCAGCCATCTTTGTGGAATTTTGAGGAGGAAAAGGCCGGGGTTGACAAGTGTTGTGCTGTAAGGAAATGATAAAGCGCCAATGAGAACAGAGTTGCCTATACTAGTCCTGCATGCACTTAGAATGAGAGATGCACACAAAAGTAAGCTACTTCAAAAAACTGGTTAAGGTGGTTAAAAGTGAAAAATGGGCAGAGGTATGTCAAAGAGACAAGTCACTGAGATTGTTCTGGCGACTACATAAAAGCATGAGTGGGGTAGTCAAGAATAAGAGTATTCCTGACTTCCAAGGTTCTGACCTCATCTGGCAGAGGACTGACGAGAACACTCTTCGAACGCTATCTAGAGCAGAGCAACCATACAGACATGAGAGGCCGAAATCAGGCCAAGGAGGTTACCTCAGACAGGTGCAAGGCCCAGAACATTTCGGATGAAGACACAGTGACAGTGAAAGAGATCAAGGCTGTGCTTTAACGGTCAAAAACAGCGCTCTATGGCCAGATGGCATAAGATACGACGACATCAATAGGTGTACCGACAACGAGCTACAGGAAACAGCAGACATGTACAACAACAGTACAGGGAGTGCTAGCATCAAGGAGGAGTGGTTACTAAGCTATCTGATTCCATTGCCGAAGCCCAGCAAAGACCACACAAAAATTCAGGGATATCGAGTAATAACCATGCAGAACACATTAGGCAAGCAGCTGGAGAAGTTAATTGCCAGAAAAATATCAAGCCAGCTAGAGAGGCAAGATGTTTTCCCACCTACCCTGGGAGGGTACTATCCAAAAACAGAAACCTGGACCAATGCAGCAGTTTTTGTCCATGTCGTCTATGAAGGTTTCCACTCAGGCATTGAAACCTTTGCTGCAGCGATTGAACTTGAGGACGCGTAAAACAGAGTACCAGTATATTCCTCAATGCTTCAGCTTCTTGAACTCAAGATAAGTTCTTTCCTCCTTAGCTGGATCGCTGCAGCCCTCTTCCAACGGAAAGTAGTCTTTAGATGTGGCAGTTGGACTTCAGAACCAACAACAATATATCCCGGCCTACCACAGGGATCACCATTATCTCCGGTGCTGTTCAACGTCTACACTGTGAGAATCACCAGCGAACAAATCATAGGACCGGGGAGGACACTGTCGTATGCAGACGATGTTTTAGTTTATCGTCGGGTAAGGATAAAGATCAGGTTGTTGTAGAACTACAAACCAAACTCAATCACATAAGCACTTGGTGTGTTGAAGCTGGGGCAATGGTCAACCCAACAAAGGCAACAGTGACATGGTTCTCTTTAAATAACCATACTGTCAACGCCAACTGTAAATCTGGATTCATAGACGGTGGAAAGAATGCAGGCAATAAATTACCTGGGGATACGATTTGATCGAAGTCTAGCTTATACTGAGCACGCAGACCAAGTGACAACAAAGGCCAAGTGGGGTTTGGCTGCGATGCAGGTGATGGCGGCGGCAAACTGTGAGCAGCGCCATCTATGTCTTCTTTGCGTGGGGCTGGTTCTTTCTGTTCTGGAGTATGCGATGGTGATCCTGACTCTCAGCCATAAGCAGATAGAAAGGATGGAAAGGATACAGAACGAAGCCATGCGCATCATTCTTGGATGTATCAGAAATACAGCATGCAGGGCGATACGCTACCTTCTTGATTTTCCAACCATGAGAGACAATACAAATTTGCCTAGTATCAGAGTCTACAGAGTGAGTCTACAGGTTGAGTCTACAGGTTGCGCCGCCACAGGTTGTGCCGCGGCGTCATCATTGCCGCCAGGCAAGAGACAGCAGCTGCGTCGAGGGAAGTCACAGGCCTGTCATTGAGTACGGGTAGCGGGGCAGACAGGAGATACCTGTGCGACACGCGGATCATGAGATACCACGTGACGAGAAGGCCGAGCATGTGCGGCGGGTAGCTGTGAAACGGGAGACCGAGTTGGACTGGCGACAAGGGCGGTTGATTGTGTCTGGTCGAGTGAATGCTACTAGTTGTGAAGAGAGCCTGTTCGAGTGTAGCTGACTGCGTATCTGGTGTATGTGGGTGTAAGTCGTTGACATTGATATTATCTATAACTGCGTGTTGTTTATTGACATGTATTTGCGAGTGTTTCCAACATGTTGCGTTTACGCCGAGTGAAGTGAGTGATTAAAGTGTTGACTCTCGTTGAGCGTTATGTTGAGTCATTCTGTGCATTTGTATAGTCTCACATCCTGTCTGTTATAACGAGCTGTGTAGTTGTCCTGTAGGACCATGACAGGTGTGAACGTGGGGGCTCGTCCGGGTTTAGAATCAGTTGTGAACGTAAGAAATAGGTGTGAACGTGGTGACTTTCGTCCGGGTTTAGAATCAGTTGTGAACGTAAGAAATAGGTGTGAACGTGATGGCTTTTGTCCGAGTTTTCGAACCGTATTTGCAGTAAGGTGTTTGTAAAAGTGTGAACACAGGTACGAACGTGATTGTAAAGTAGAGAATAAGTGTGAAAGTAAGATCTTGAATAGTGTTGTGAGATCAATTTAAGATGGCGTACAAAGTCCGTGGAAGCGAGTGAGTTTTGGGAAGAGTTGAGAGAAAAACATTGTGAGTTCGACAGACGACAGTACGACTAACAGACACACTTTACAGCACACAAACCTAATAAAACATAGTGACATCGCATACACCACACAAACATACACATTCTAATATTATTTCTGTCCAAGCAACCAGGTTGTTAGCGTGCAAGATCCGTAACGTCGAAAAGGTATTTTGCGTGCGACCCAAGAGCAAGTAGCCATTTTCGTAACCCGCAGTCCGGCAACATCTCAAGAACGCCTGGGTCACTTAAGTATTCATTTTTTCTACACTTTTGTGCATGTAAACAGGCATTGGCTGTACATTCTTTCCATAGACATTGTAAATTGTATCATATCTACTAACAGATTAATATTATTTTCTGATATATTTTTTGTATTTAAACGTATCCAAAATGTCAACATTGGAACATTTTATAAATTTAGGATTAAAGTTAAATTTAACTGGTGAAGAACTAAACAAATGGAGTGAGGCAAAGTATGATGAATATCTCAAAGTACAAGAGAAAGCTAGGGAAAGAGAAAATAGGGCAGCTGAAAGAGACTTGGAAAAGGCAAAATTAGATGCTAGGAAAATGGAAGCAGAGCTCCAAGCCAAACAGACTGAGGCAGAACTCAGAAAAGCTGAAATCGTGGCTCAAAGTAAACGAGAAGAACTAGAAATGCAACTAAAGATCAAACAATTAGAGGCTGAAACAGCAGCCACCAAAGATACTAGACAATTAGAACTTAAAGAGAAAGAAAATCAATATAAAAAGTATCAGGGGATCGTTAAAGGGTTCACATCAGGTGACTACATTGCAGCCTTCACCCAAAATTTTTAAACAATCATGGACCATTACCAGATCGCAGAGTCTAGAAATGGAACATTCCATCCATCCATCATGTGCCATGCCGGTAAGCGTAGGCGGTCATGTTCTGCCATCTCACTCGATCACCAGAGTCGTGGATCAGCTCTGTGTTCCTGTCTCGACCATGCCACGTGGCCAAGCCATCCAGGTATTTGCTTCTAGGTCTTCCCCTTGGTCTCCTCCCTTCGATCTTGCCAGTTGTCACCAAGTTCTCCAATTCATTTCTTCTCATAACATGCCCAAAAAATTTTGACTGTCTACATCTAATGACTCTAATCAGTTTACGATCTTCATTTGTTTCTTGAAGGACTTGTTCGTTGGTTTTTCTATCTGTCCATGGTATTCTTTGCATTTTCCTCAGAAACCACATTTCCACAGCCATTAGCTGTTTTTCAGCTTGACTGCATATTGTCCATGCTTCACATCCATACAAAAGTATAGGTTCTATGTAGCATCTCAACTATCTTTTTCCCGTTTCAATTGATATCTTTTTGTTGATCAGTATGTTTTTCATCTTGCAAAAGGCTACCTTCGCCATGTCAATTCTTGTTCTAATCTCTTCAAGGCATCTCTCATCAGATGTTATGACTGTGCCGAGATAACAGTATCTATTCATTTGTTTAAGAATATGTCCATCTACTCGTATATCACATTGTGGTATTTCCTTCTTCTTAGTGACGACCATAATCTGTGTCTTTTTACAATTTAATTCTAACCCTAGTTGTTCACTGTGTGCAACAACCGCATCTACTAACTTTTGCAGGTCTTGTTCATTGTCTGCAATCAAGACGGTGTCATCTGCATATCTAATGTTATTGATGTATCGTCCCCCAATGTTGATTCCTTCCATATCTTCTATATTTCTAAATATATTTTCACTGTACAGGAAAAAAAGTTCTGGAGACATTACACATCCCTGTCTCACACCTCTTTTAATAGGCTGATATTGACCTACATCGTTATCAATTCTGATGGCAGCTTGTTATTTCCAATATATGTTTTTTATAGATTTTTATTTTTAGATCCTCAATCATCCTTATCATGTCGACATGTCTCACTTTATCGAAAGCCTTTGTGTAGTCAATAAAGCAAAGATATAGATCCTTGTTTACTTATATAGAACGCTCAATTACTGTTCTCAGTATATACACAGCATTTACTGTGCCCTTGCCTTCTACAAACCCACATTGTTCTTCTCCTATATCGGGTTGTATTTCTTCCTAACTCTTTGCATGATAATCCTCAGCAGAATCTTTGTGGTGTGGCTCATTATACTAATTGTTCTATGTTGATCGCATTCCATGGCTCCTGATTTCTTCGGGATTGCAATAAATATAGAATTACATAATTCAGGAGGTATATCCCCAGTATCGTAAATTGCGTTCAGCAGCCTGGTGATTTGGTCAATTCCATATTCTTCTAAGGCATTGATCATTTCTACTGTGATGTTATCTGTACCCGGGGTCTTGCCAGTTTTCATATGGTTAAGGGCATTCTGAACCTCTATCTTCAAAATTGATGGTCCTTCATTATTATTCCGATGAATATATTGTTCATCTCTTGTATCATCATAAAGGTCTTTCACATAATCTGACCACG
Source organism: Cepaea hortensis (assembly GCA_963921405.1). Lineage (NCBI taxonomy): Eukaryota > Metazoa > Mollusca > Gastropoda > Stylommatophora > Helicidae > Cepaea > Cepaea hortensis. The sequence continues at coordinate 19,876,183 of OY992881.1, read as the reverse complement.
CATGTAAAATCTGATCTTTTTCTATTATGATTTTGCCATCTTTGGTTTTTAGGCAGCCCGTTGATGTGTGTGTTCTTTTGTTAGTGATGTCATTAATTCTTTTGTGCATTAATTTGGTATCCCGGGTATTGTGTTGGTGTTCAATTTCCTTGCAATTTTCCTCAAGCCATGTTTCTTTTGCCTCTTTGCATAGCTTCCTAATTTTCCTATGAATCTCTTCATATTTGTCCTTGTTATTTTTGTTATTTCTTCTTAATTCCATGAGTTTTAAGATGTCTTCCGTCATCCATTTCTTGCGTCCTATTATCTTTACTTTTGGAATGGTTGTTTCTGCAGCTTGGTTGACTGATGTCTTTAACATTTCCCATTGGTCACTGACATCTTGAAATAATATTTCCATATCGGACATTGCATCAAATCTGTTTTTTACCTCTACGTTGAATTTATCTTTTATTTCCTCACTCTTCAGTGCTTGTAGATCAAATTTTGTGTTTCTTGGTGAATATTTGACTTTCTTTAATTTTATATGTAAATTGCTTAAGATTAATCTATGGTCGCTGTAGTAGTCTGCGCTTGGTATAGTTTTTGAAACTTTTAAGGCATTTCGAAATCTTCTGTTGATGAGGATGTAATCAATCTGATTTTTAATCTTATGATCAGGACTCCTCCATGTCCATAATCTCCTTGCGTGCTGTTGAAACCAGGTGTTTCCAATAATCAAATCTTGCTCTTTTGCCCACTGTACTAGTCTGCAACCTCTTTCATTCTGTTCCCCTAGACCATGCTTGCCTACTATGCATCCGTCTTGTTGATTTCCAACTTTGGCATTCAAGTCACCCATTATGATAGTTACTTCAGAATTCTTGCATATTTTGAAGGCTTTCTCTAAATCACTATAAAATTAATCGATGCTGTCATCACTACTGTCAGCTGTTGGTGCATAAACTTGTATGACGTTGACATCAAAAGGTCTTCCACTCAACTTCACCAGTAACACTCTGTCTGATACAGTCCAGTATCCTTTGATCGACTTTGCTCTCTCTGTATCCATTATAATTGCTACTCCTTGCTGTTGTTTCTCTCCACCAGAATAGATTATTCTATATTCCTCAGATGTCATAATGCCCATTCCTGTCCATCTGGTCTCACATACACCTAATAGGTTAATATTTAATCTTCTCATTTCATTCTTAATGTTATAAAATGTCCCATTCCCACTCATAGTTCTTACATTCCAAGTTCCTACTTTCAGTGTTGATATTCTTTTGCACTCAGTCGCCTGATGACGGTCTGGAGTCACCTGGTGTACATGACTACCCCTACCGGGCGAGGTTACTCCCATGGAGCACCCATTTACGCCGTTTCTCTGATTATCGATAAGACTGCAGTACATGATATTCTTGGCATCTGTAAAGAAGGTAGTTTGCCATTGCTTTTCTTCCTAGCAGTGACCATGCTGGTCGATGACCGTAGCCATTGTCTCCCAAAAAGGAGATCCTCTGTCTACCGTCGTGAAGCTGGAGACCATAACCTACAACTATCTGTCGGCTGCTCTTCATCTTCATCCACTACCTGCACCCATGGCTTCACGTAACCCTGATCGGGGGGCTAAACGGGTACTCCACCTTGCCCAAGGGTGGAATAATGGAACATTATTTACATGAGAAGTCTCTCTGGGGAACCTCTAAAAGTTATAGAAACCATCCCCATAGATCTTAGGAAAGATTACCATTATATAAAATCTAACATAATGGCACATTTCCTACTGGATGAGGCTGGGTACAGAGAACAATTTAGCAAACTGTCTCCAAAACCAACGCAAACGTTCTCTGATTATATCTCCTTAGTTCAGGATATTTTCAGTAAATTGCTATCATCAGCCAAAATTAACAATGATTTTGAGAAATTAAAAGACCTAATTTTAAGAGACAAAGTTATCTCTTCCATTCCATCACCTTTTTCGAAGTTTCTCTTAGAGTGTGAATGTGAAACTGTACAACAGATGGAAAAGCGTGGGTCGGCCTATTTCACGGCCAATAAGAACTGTTTTGCAAATATCCTATCTGACACTGAGTTTGTAGCAGCTGCCAGCTGCGACAAATCAAAATCAGAGTCCTATGATAAACAAAAACAATTCAAACCATCTACATCCAAAAACTACCCATGTAGATACTGTAGTTTGAACCACAATACAAATGAAATGTGTGATAAAAATCCGGCATACCTCACATACTTGCAAAATTTCATAGAGAAGCAAGATAAAGAGAGAAGAGGCTATAAACGAATGTCCAAATGCTTTCTTTGCAAAGCCTATGGCCACTGGAGCAACGTCTGTAAAGGTAAACAGATGAGCAAGAAAGCCAACGCTGCCATGTTTGATAGCTCTTCCTCAGATGAGGAACAAGTTGTAGACCATCCTGTGAATGTTGCTCAGGCCATAGATGTTTTCAACCTAGAAAAATGTACCACCAGCAACCGTTTCCACAAAGATGGCGTACTAACATGCGGCCATTCAGTCCCTATCGCCAGTGAAGAAGCCAATCTGGTGATAGATTCCAAGGGTAGATTGAATATTCACAGAGGTTATGTTAATGGCAAAGCTGCCACTGTTTTACGGGATAGCGGGTGCACCCTTGTTGGTTTAAAGAGCGACTTTATCCTCCCAGAAGATTATACTGGCAGACACATAACATGCAGGACTTTCTCAGGCAACATCGAGAAATACCCTCTTGCATGGGCATACATTGACACCCCGTTCCTTACGGGCAAAGTCAAATGCGCAGCACTAACAAACCCATGTTGCGATATGATTGTGGGAAACTAGCCCGAGGTAAACGATATGCCTCGTGATGCCATTACATCTTCTACCAATTGTACAGTTGCAAATGTTTTAACATCTGTTTGTGATTGTCCTATTTCAAATTTATCACCTCATGAGTGTATTATGGATAATCCATCATCAACTCATGAAAACATTGCCATAAATCCTTCACCATTGCATCATTGTTTGAATGAACAGGTATTAATGTCTACAAATGAATGTTCACAATCATTAACACCATGTAATGAAGTTTATTGTGCACATGTAACAACCAGGTCTGATACATCCAAGCAAGACCAGATAAAGCAAACTGAGACTCTGGAATTGCTTAGTCTAGTGATACTACCCCTTAACACCATGAGGGAAAATTTTATTAAAGCCCAAGAGGCAGATCCATCATTACAAAAGTATTTTAAATTGATAGGCCAAACGCCAAGAATGTCAAAATCAGCAAAGTGGTACTTTGATTTAAAGAACGGTATCCTTACAATATACTACATCAAAGATACCGAAACAACAGCGCAAACGGTGTAACCATCTGAACACCGCAAGAAAGCCTTACAACTTGCGCACGATATACCCTTTGCAGGGCATATGGCCTATGCCAAAACTAGGTCAAGATTATTAATGCAGTTCTACTGGCCAAAGTTCTGTAGTGATACAAAACAATACTGCAGATCCTGTGACATCTGCCAGAAGCTTGTGAAAAGGGGTAAACACCCACAAGCAGAACTACAAGTAACAGACCTTGCATGTAGACCATTTGAAAAGCTATCTGTGTATTTAGTAGGACCTTTAAACCATGTAACAGCTAGGGGGAATAGGTTCATACTTACAATTGTGGATCTATGTTCGAGATGGCCAGAAGCGATAGCGCTTAAAAACACAACTTCCAAAGATATCGTGGAAGTTTTCTTTCATGTATTTGCTAGGATAGGATTCCCTGATACGGTTTTGTTAGATAGAGGTAGCCAGTTTATTGCAGCAGCTACCCAGGCATTTACCAAGATGTTAGGAGTGCAACAATGTTTTAACAGCCCGTACCACCCCCACTCCACTGGGAGTATAGAAAAAATAAACGGCGACTTGAAACATATGTTATCTAAAGTCACTCAAGAGCACCCAGAGAACTGGGACACATATTTGCCTGCTATACTCTTTTCTTATAGAGAAATACCTCATTCCAGCACAGGTTTTTCACCATTTGAACTTGTTTATGGTGCCAAACCACGTGGCCCATTAACAATATTTAATAACTTGCTGACTGAAAGTGTGAGTGAAAGGAAACCAGTGTCCCATTACGAACATGTTACATCTTTACGAGACAGAATAATGAGATCATGTATAATAGCTAAGGAATCATTGAGACAATCTGGTGCTTTGTACAGACATTAAGCAAACAGAGGCAACAGGACGATAACGCTGACACCAGGACAGGACGTTCTGCTACTACTGCCAAGTGACCGACATCTTCTGACTGACTCTTGGCAGGGACCATTCAAGGTACTAAGACAGATATCACCAGTTGACTACGAGATTGCAATCAAGGACAAACGTAAAATATTCCACATAGACATGTTAAAACCTTATTACAGCAGAGACAGCGACCAAGACGAGACTGCAGCCAGCACCACCATTGTAGGCCATACAGACACTGACGACACAGATGAGACTGACGAGATACCAGTTCCATCTCTTGACATGACTGACAATCTAGAAGACATCAAGTTAAACCCCAATCTCTCTCAGACAGAGACAGACGAGTGCAAACAGATACTGCAAGACTACAAGACAATCTTTTCCAACCACCCTGGACAGACAGACCTGGTACAGCATCAAGTCATCTTGACATCCGACAAACCCATAAAATGCAGACCGTATTCCATACATTACAATGACAAGTTGCATCAAGAAATTTTAGACTTGGAACGTAAAAACATCATCAGACGATCACAATCACATTTTTGTTCACCCATAGTGATTGTGAAGAAAAAAGACAACACTATAAGACTGTGTTGACTATCGGAAACTAAATAGCATTACACAGTTAGATTTGGAGCCAATGAATAACTGTGACGACATTCTGACTGAAATGACCGACGCCAAATATTTTACAAAACTGGGCATGACGAAAGAGTACTGGCAGATACCGGTACACCCTGACAGCATACATTTGACAGCATTCGCCTCGCCGTGGGGCTTATACGAATGGTGCAAGTTGCCATTCGGCCTAGTCAATGCTCCGGCCACATTCGTGCGTATGATGAGACTGCTACTGACAGACATTACTAACATAATTTCATACATTGACGACATTTGCATTCACACTAGGACATTGACAGAGCATTTCACCATCATGCGACAGACATTTGACCGCATCAAACACCACGGCTTAACAGTTAAGCCTTCTAAAGTTGACATTGCCTTTCAACAAATTTCGTTTTTGGGTTATAAAATTGCCAACGGCTTTGTCACACCAGATGACAAAATTGTCTCAAGAATTTTAAAATTGTCACTTCCCACCACTAAGAAAGAAGTGAGAAGTGTTCTTGGCCTATTAAATTACTATAGACAGTTTATTCCCAATTTCGCTGAATTAACAGCATGTTTTTCTAACCTACTAACCAAGGACCAGCCAAATAAAATTGTACACAGCGAATGCCTGAAATCCGCATTCACAAAAGTATTAACGTATTTTTCTAACGAACCGATTCTCAAATTGCCAAATTTACATGAGAATTTCAGACTCCGTACCGATGCAAGCTCCACCGCCATTGGGGGGCTTACTCTTACAAAATCATGAGGGACTTCTCCATCCAATTTACTATGTCAGTCGAAAGCTCTAAAACAGGGAGAAACAGTGGTCGACCCGCAGCTGGAGGCCCTTGCTCTGATTTACTCTGTCCGTAAGCTTTCCCGTTTTCTTCTAGGACGACACTTTATTATAGAAACCGACAACAATCCACTGACGGTGATCACGACGGGAACTTCTACAAATCAGCGCATAGCCAGATGGTCGCTACTTCTTCAAGATTTCGATTTCGAAGTCAGGCATATAAGTGGCTCACAGAACACAATCGCCGATCTTCTGTCGAGATGCCCAGACACGTCCAATAGTCTATCTGTGTAAGAGCACAACTTATTAAGTATGTACAACCACAAGCAGGTTGCAGAGCAATTAATCCAGCCACATCACATTATTTTTGAAAATAGCTGCGATATACCCAGTGAATGGGACACTGTCCCTTGTATATATATATATATATATATTTTTTTTTTGTATTTTAATTTAATATATGTGTGCGTAGTGTTAGTAGTGTGTAGTTTAGTTATTGTAGGAACGCGAGGAACTGTGCTGAAAATGGAACTTTGTGTGACCTTATTTTAACTTCAGACGTCAAAGCAACGAACAGTTCTACAATGAAGTCCGAACTTACCTTGTTGAATGGACTTGCCAAATATCAGTAAAACCAGTTTACCGAAGGTTGCAGACAGCTTTTAACCGTGTGAAAGTGACAATCGACATTTTGCAGGTGCATCAGTATAAGTAATCCAATGAAAATCGAACATTATTAGTCCGTAAAACCAGCTGTGTGAAATATAATCCGTCACATGTTAGAACATCAGAACTGTGGTGACAATATTTACACCCCGACCGTGTACTTCCGAGGTCAGTGATTTAATTATCATAAATTTAAATATTGAGCACAACCCACTACTGGCAACGCCGATCGCATTCTGGTATGAACCTAAGGCCTATCCACGTCAATATGGAAGTACTATACTCGAGTTTCGCCCTCATTTGAGCTCGTCAGTAGTGCATATCCCTTACCGAATCCGGAAACAGTCCCGGATCACGCGTGTGAAGCAGGTGTGTAACCACGCGGCACACACTGGACACACCAAATTATCACAACAGAACATCACAACGCTACCCATCGTAGGCTATGCTCAAGATTGCTCAATCGCCGCGACCGACGTCCGTCAATCGATGGGACCCGAACGATCAGGACTTCTCACTGGCAAGGAACACCAGGCCTCCTAAATCCAGTGAGCAATAATCAATTGATTATGTGGTTATTTCGGGATTTGAAATTTAAATATTGAGCACAACCCACTACTGGCAACGCCGATCGCATTCTGGTATGAACCTAAGGCCTATCCACGTCAATATGGAAGCACTATACTCGAGTTTCGCCCTCATTTGAGCTCGTCAGTAGAGAAGTCCAGATCGTTCGGGTCCCATCGATTGACGGACGTCGGTCGCGGCGATTGGGCAATGTTTAGCATAGCCTACAATGGGTAGCGTTGTGATGTTCTGTTGTGATAATTTGGTGTGTCCAGTGTGTGCCGCGTGGTTACACACACGCTTCACACGCGTGATCCGGGACTGTTTCCGGATCCGGTCAGGGATATGCACTACTGACGAGCTCAAATGAGGGCGAAACTCGAGTATAGTGCTTCCATATTGACGTGGATAGGCCTTAGGTTCATACCAGAATGCGATCGGCGTTGCCAGTAGTGGGTTGTGCTCAATATTTAAATTTCAAATCCCGAAACAACCACATATTATAAATTTATCCAAATTTTCCAGCATAAATTAATCTTCACAAAATGGTGACGTTTATTTAAACTTTGTGTCTTAAAATTTACATTTAAATATAATTAACTTATTTATTTCAATTAATTGTGATCTAAGAATCATAGTTTGTAACTTGTTAGTAATGGCACCTTTTGGTCGCTATTGATAAGAAGCATCAGTCTATGAAGCTTAGAACGAAAGATTTGAGTGTAATTTACTTATTTTTTTGAAAGTTCGGAAATAATCTCCCATTGATAATTATGTCATTTTCCTTTCAAGGGAAATAAGTAGTGTGATTGAAATCTTGGTAGAATGGAAATTTCATAGAGTGATCCGTCATGAAGCCTGACGTACAACATTGCAGGTCAAGGTCAGCCATGCGTGGATCAGAAGTATTGCAGTTGGGACTAACAAGTGCCTATCCAATCAATTAAGGTTGGTAGCAAATGTTAAAGATACCTCGTAACAGAGATATCTTACAGCTTGGCCAGTATTTTTTGATTTTCTTTTTTTTTTTGGTCGTAAAGTGGCTGCATGGTTTGCGTATTGCAAACACCGCGGATAGCTACTATAGTGTGTGTTTTTTTTTGTTGCCTCAATATTAAATTGAATATCTCAGTAACCACCTGATGAAAAATAATGAGATTTAGTATATAACCTTATCATTATGTCCACCCAACAAAAAATTTTTTGTTCTGGAGATTGTACAGCAGATTTCCATTTTCGCTTATATGAGGTATATATTCTACCGCCCCGCCAAGAATGCCTTAATTTTTAGAGTACTACAGCTCAGCAAGACCCATTCGCGCTATTTTTAAAATTGTCTGGCGGTCTTTCGTTTTTGGACAGAGTGTGTGTTATAGTTCAGAGGCGTCGTCAACTAGAAACGTGATTATATAAATAAATCTTACCATTAATATAATCTTAATAGCTAATATTTGAATGTGTTAATACTGTTCAATGGGATTAAAAGTGAAATTGTGTACACTTCAAAACATCGCTATGAAGTTGTACACATATTTTTGTCAAGAAGCTGATCGCAGGAAACTGTTTCATACTGTTACAAATCCCGAAAAAAGAACAGTGCATGCATTAGGTTTGAGTAAACGATCGTTTCGTCGATGGGTGCAAGAATCTGGAATGAAACCAACACACGATAAGCAAACGGTAGGTAGAAAGGCAATTGTAGACAGCTTTGACAAGGATGTCATCAGACGAGTTATTATAAAAATGATGGATGCCAAAGAAACAGTGAGTGTAAGAAAACTGAGGGTTTTGTTGAGAAAGGACAATAACATAGAGCTATCCAAAACAACTTTGTGGAAAATTATAAGGACATTAGGCTTCACTTTTAGAAAGTACAAGGGAGGTAGAAATATTCTTTGCGAGCAACCGAATTTAGGAGCCATGAGAAGCAGACACCAACGTGAAATAAGGGAAATGCGCAAAGAAAATTATGACATAGTGTATTTGGATGAAACGTGGATCAATGCGCACCACACAAGTGAAAAGGAATGGCAGTCAATGGATGGAAAGATAAAACGTTATGTGCCCAGTAGTAAAGGACAGCGTTTGGTCATAGCCCATGCTGGTAGTACTCATAATGGCTTACTACAGAATGCTGGGCTCGTGTTCGTATCAAAGCATACAGACAATAGGGATTATCATAATGAGATGAATGGTAATGTATTTAGAGATTGGCTCGAGAATACAGTACTTCCATCCCTTGATAGACCGTCTTGTCTAATCATGGACAATGCATCATATCACAATGTCGTTGCCCAAGAAGACAAAATACCTACGGCATCGAGCACAAAGGAAGCAATAAAGATATGGCTCCGAAGGGAAAATATACCATTTCCAGAAACATATTTCAAGCTACAGTTGTTGTCCCTTGTAAAACAGACGCAAAAAAGCAAGAAATTTCAAATTGACAAATTGATAGAAGAACATGGCCATAGGTGCTTGAGACTTCCGCCGTATCATTCTCATTTAAACCCTATAGAACTTGTGTGGGCTAAAATTAAAGGACAAGTGGCAGCTGCCAATACTACATTCAAATTGTCTGATGTCAAGATACTAACCCAGTCCGCGCTATTAAATATTGATAAAAGTTACTGGAAAAAATGTGAGGACCATGTGTTGAAAGAGGAAGAGGATTATTGGAGAAAGGATGGATTGAATTTTATGCAACCGAGAGTAATCATCAACCTACTGGAATCGTCCGACACAGATTAAGGTCTGAGCAGAGTATGCCCTGGCCATCCTCACTGTCAGCCCTACACAGATTGGAAGACTTGAAAAGGTACAAAACGAAGCCATGCGCATCATTTTGGGCTGTACGAAAGACACCAGGTATCAGTGAGATACCTCCTTGACTTCCTGACAATGGAACACAGGATCAAGATCTGGAGAGCTCGTGCATTCTTAAACATAAGTGCAGATGAGCAGCACCTCTGCATGACGCTATATTCAGAGAAAAGGGTGACAGGCTAAAGAGAGGCAAATCCAGGATGGGTCGGGCGGAAGATTACGTCAGACAGGTCTGCAGTCTTACCAGTAACAACCCCGGCAAGGAATGGGTGCCGGTGCCTCCAGCTTTTAAGTGCACTTTCTCCTGCATTATCACACTCGACAGACGGTGCAGAGAGCAGAACCCTGTCGCTGTCAATGCAGAAGTAAACGCGCTCATCTATGAACACTCATATAGCCCCAAAGTGCTCATCCATACAGATGGATCTGTTGTAAAGCAGCACAGAAGTGCGTGGGCATTTACAGCCCATTCAGCGGACCGAACCGTTCAAGAATCCAGTGGTGCCCACTCTATGACCTCGAGCAGCATGACGATGGAGGTGATGGCAGTTACACAGGCTTTTATATGGCTGGAATCACAGCATTATACCAACGTGTGTGTACTAAGTGACTCAATGCGCATGATTCAGAAGATCGAAGCTCGATTTGTACGTAGACGGTGGACTGAGTCGCTGCGGAAGTCTGTTGTTCGTAAAGTCACCTTCCTCTTCGTCCCGGGACATGCGAGAGTCGAGGGAAATGAACGAGCTGATAAACTGGCTGGCTCTGCACCCCCTGTAGATGGCCAGCCCATGGATCGTGCCGATGTTATTAACGTCCTTAAAGATATGGCGAGAACAGAAGACTTTGACGTCAGTGAATCCACATCGCTGTCCAGGATGAAAGACTTGGGAGTAAGAATCGGCACGGCCAGATGCGAGAGGTAAATCGGGAAAACAAAGCGCCTCGTCAAGTAACATAGAACTGGCACTATTAGCCACCGGAAGCTGATGCATATGCTGGGGGGGGGGGAGGATCTGAGGACCTATGGACATGTCCGGAGTGCAATGAAGATACCCCAACTGATAATTGATAACTGAAGAAACAAGAAGGAAATAAAAATAAGGTAAGAAATATATTTCTTCTACTTTCCTGTTAATTTACAAATTATTTACCCCTTGCCTCTGTAAATTCTCTGTCTTTACTAATATTACACATTGCAACCCTCTCGGGATTCTCCGTAGTGAAGTGGTCAAGCCGTCTGTCTCGGGCTCAGAAGGTTGTATGTTCGATTTCGGGCCGCGTCCTTCATTTCACGAGTGCATTTTTTCGGAGACTCCCGAGGGTCGTCGCTGGAGCTACGGAGTTCGTGCTTTGTGCAACGCTTTCCGCGCTGCGGACAGAAACTGAGCCATATGGGATAAAAACCCGGTACAATGCAGCCGAGTCTGTCGATTGTAAGCTACTTCTTTGATTGCACCCACTCCCATAAGAATCCGGATACGCCTTTGTTTGTCATCTGCATTTGCAGGTCCTCATTACCGTAAACATAACTTTTTTAGCAAGAAATCACTAGTTGTTAAGCAATACATCAAAGGAATGATGCCGCTTCTAATGATTTAAGTTGTTTTTGGACCTATCAAAGACATATTCCTTGGGTGGGGGTAAATATAAGACGGCTGGACAAATTTCATAACGATGCAACAGACAGTTTTCAAAATAATTGATCGTGAATGACGGCACCAATTTCCGGACAGACTATAGCTGTGTCCACGTACAACAACAGATATGGAAATCCAACTGGAGGGCTACACTTGTATATTGTTACTCCACAGCGGCATGTACGAAATGTTCTATATGTCATACCATTGCCATGTTATTTCAATACAGCCAAATTGTCACGTCAGATGATAAACCATGGGTAGACTCTGACAAGTTTATATAACCATATGTACAGATCCATGAATGAAAGGCTACACCTTTCATTAACGGGGCGGTGGGAGAATGTCAGAGTCTACAGAGTGAGTCTACAGGTTGAGTCTACAGGTTGCGCCGCCACAGGTTGTGCCGCGGCGTCATCATTGCCGCCAGGCAAGAGACAACAGCTGCGTCGAGGGAAGTCACAGGCCTGTCATTGAGTACGGGTAGCGGGGCAGACAGGAGATACCTGTGCGACACGCGGATCATGAGATACCACGTGACAGCGGGTAGCTGTGAAACGGGAGACCAAGTTGGACTGGCGACAAGGGCGGTTGATTGTGTCTGGTCGAGTGAATGCTACTAGTTGTGAAGAGAGCCTGTTCGAGTGTAGCTGACTGCGTATCTGGTGTATGTGGGTGTAAGTCGTTGACATTGATATTATCTATAACTGCTTGTTGTATATTGACATGTATTTGCGAGTGTGTCCAACATGTTGCGTTTACGCCGAGTGAAGTGAGTGATTAAAGTGTTGACTCTATGTTCGTTGAGCGTTATGTTGAGTCATTCTGTGCATTTGTATAGTCTCACATCCTGTCTGTTATAACGAGCTGTGTAGTTGTCCTGTAGGACCCTGACAGGTGTGAACGTGGGGGTTCGTCCGGGTTTAGAATCAGTTGTGAACGTAAGAAATAGGTGTGAACGTGATGGCTTTTGTCCGAGTTTTCGAACCGTATTTGCAGTAAGGTGTTTGTAAAAGTGTGAACACGGGTACGAACGTGATTGTAAAGTAGAGAATAAGTGTGAAAGTAAGATCTACCTTCTTGATTTTCCAACCATGAGAGACAATACAAATGTGCCAAGCACGTGCCTATCTCAGAGTCAATGCAAACACACAACATCCACTGCATAGCGAGATTAAGAAGGTAAAGGGCAGCAGGTTAAAAAGAGGAAAATCGTGGATGGGTCAACCGAAGACATTCTTCAGCAGGTGTATTCACTTGGGGACTTAGAACCTGGTGAGGAGTGGGTACAAGTGCTAACAGAGTTCTGTACATCTTTTTCAGTGTGCATCCAACTAGACAGGAAATGCAAACAAGAAAATCCAGCTTCTATGGAGGCGGAAGTACAGGCTCTGATCTTCGAGAATTCTTTAGAGAATGATGCAGTCATTTATAAGGATGGGTCGGTCGTCCGAGGAGTGAGAAGTTCTTGGGCCTTTAAGGCTTAGGCCAGAGGGAAATCTGTGAAGGAAGAGTCTGGCGATTTTGCTTTGACCTCATGCAGCCTGATTATGGAAGTCATGGCAGTAAGTAAAGCAATAACAGGGCTCGAGACACAGACATTCAATCGGGCTTGTGTCCCTAGTGACTCAATGAGTATGCTCAGGAGGATAGTGATGGGTGGGTCCGAAGAGAGTGGCTGCTGTCTCTGGAGCGGTCTCAACTGGCAATGATTAATTTCATCTTCGAGTCAGGGCATGCGGGCGTACAAGGGAATGAGCAGGCTGACAGGCTTGCAGGTAGGGCTACTGTGGAAGGCGGACGAGCAGGCAGACATTCTGAATGCTCAACAAGAAGTAAGTTGTTTACAAAATCCAAGCGATGACTGGAAATCTACAACCATGGTCAGACTGCGAGAACAGCAAGTTAAAAGAGGTGTGGTCAAACAAAACCAGTACGCGGGAAGCCAAAGAAGAGTAATAAACCAACATAGAACTAGTGTCTTGAGCCGCTACACGCTGCGGGATTTGCTGAGGGGGTCCGAGCAGTTATGGACTGAATGGTTCGATGTGCAATGAGGATGATCTGTCGACTAACTAAGAACACAACTCCTCCATTTATGAAAGAAATGACTGGTGACCAGGTAGGGCAGTAAGTTCATCAGCTGTGCTATTGTGACTCTGTTTTACCTGGTCACCCGTGATTTCTTTCTCACCTGGTTTAGTTGTGTTACCTTGTGTTCAGATGACAATATTTAGCGCAGAGATAAGCATTTTATGTTGTCTTACCTACTTTTTTGCTCATTGATAAAGAATCAAGTTGAAATGTTGTATGTGTCTCTCTGTGTAACCCACGGGTGACATTGCACATTAAATTGTTTCTGATCAGACCTCAACAGAAGTGATACCCTTCTAACAATAACAGTGAGGTACACTTGATGCCAATGACGAGACAACTGATCTTTTCTACATGTCTGTGAAAATATCTATGGTCAAAACTATCACAGTACTGGATTATCTTAGTATGTCAACAACACAGTCTCTAATTCACCATTGTATTATTAACCAATCTAAACAGTTAGAAAGAGACAATTTATAACAAACATAAGAAGGAAGTCAACCCATTGGACCACATGAGCAGAGAAAACCGGGAACATGTTGTGGACCCCATTATGAGCAGAGAAAGCTTGGATCACACTGCAACAGTTGGTAACTTTAATGGACATAGGCATAAAGGTTCTCCAGAGAAAGCCTGGATCACACTGTAACAGTTGGTAACTGTAATGGACATAGGCATAAAGGTTCTCCAGAGAAAGCCTGGATCACACTGTAACAGTTGGTAACTGTAATGGACATTGGCATAAAGATTCTCCAGAGAAAGCCTGGATCACACTGTAACAGTTGGTAACTTTAATGGACATAGGCATAAAGGTTCTCCAGAGAAAGCCTGGATCACACTGTAACAGTTGGTAACTTTAATGGACATAAGTATAAAGGTTCTCCAGAGAAAGCCTGGATCACACTGTAACAGTTGGTAACGTTAATGGACATAGGCATAAAGGTTCTACAGAGAAAGCCTGGATCACACTGTAACAGTTGGTAACTGTAATGGACATAGGCATAAAGGTTCTCCAGAAAAAGCCTGGATCACACTGTAACAGTTGGTAACTTTAATGGACATAGACATAAAGGTTCTCCAGTCTTTCATAGTGGCAGAGATATTATCAGCACAAGATACATTTTGTGGGAGCTGTGCTGAAGCATGATCGCCGGTACCAGCTGGCAGTGCACTTGAAGATGACGATGATTAACAAAGAAAACAGACAAGACCACTAGATTCTGTTCCATTCTATTCAAGATAAAAGCTGTCAATTAATTTAAGAGCATGGAAAAAGTGAACAAAACAATAGGAATGAAGGAGAAACCCATCTCAACATTGGCCAAATAAATTACCTGACTGGTGCATATATAAGTAGCTGTTACCTACATTATTGTTATCTACTGCATCCTCTAATATTTCCTTCCTATCTTCTCAGAGCCAATCAATGTCAATAAATCTCACTATACTACATAACCTCACTAAACTACAAAATCTCTCTTATTTGCACCCTTTGTCATGTTGTACCTCTTTAGCCCGATCTTTGTTGCCATGTTTCTTTTCCACGTCATTGTACTTCTTCCTGTAGCCGTAACAGTACGGGCAATGTGCAAAATATGCATCGTAACACATACGACAGTCTTCTGGATCATTCTAAAAATGAAACACAAAAACATTAATTTGTAACTGTCTGTAGAGAACAGACAACAGTACATCTACCTACAGTACACCATCCAGGTACAGAACAGACACTGGTACACCATCCAGGTAGAGAACAGACAACAGTGCATCTACCTACAGCACAACATCCATGTAGAGAACAGACAACAGTACATCTACCTACAGTACACCAACCAGGTAGAGAACAGACAATATTACACCATCCAGGTAGAGAACAGACAACATTACACCATTCATGTTGAGAACAGATAACATTACACCATACAGGTAGAAAACAGATAATAGTACATCTACCTACAGTACACCATCCAGGTAGAGAACAGACAACATTACACCATCAAAGTAGAGAACATACAACATTACACCATCCAATAGAGAACAGACAACATTACCCCATCCAGGTAGAGAACAGAAAACATTACACGATCCAGGTAGAGAAAAGACAACACTACACCATCCAGGTAGAGAACAGACAACATTACACCATCCAGGTAGAGAACAGGTAATATTACCCCATCCAGGTAGAGAACAGGCAACATTACACCATCCAGGTAGAGAACAGACAACAGTACATCTACCTACAGTACACCAACCAGGTAGAAAACAGACAGCATTACACCATCCAGGTAGAGAACAGACAACATTACCCCATCCAGGTAGAGAACAGACAACAGTACACCATCCAGTTAGAGAACAGATAATAGTACATCTACCTACAGTACACCATCCAGGTAGAGAAAAGACAGCATTACACCATCAAAGTAGAGAACAGACAACATTACACCATCCAATAGAGAACAGACAACATTACCCCATCCAGGTAGAGAACAGACAACATTACACCATCCATGTAGAGAACAGACAATAGTACATCTACCTACAGTAAACCATCCAGGTAGAGAACAGACAACAGCACACCATTCGGGTAGAGAACAGACAACAGTACATCATCCATGTAGAAAACAGACAATGGTACATCTACCTACAGTACGCGATCCAGGAAGAGAACAGACAATGGTACATCTACCTACAGTATACTATTCAGGTAGGAACAGACAATGGTGCATCTACTTACGGTATACCATCTAGGTAGAGAACAGACAACATTACACCATCCAGGTAGAGAACAGGCAACATTACACCATCCATGTAGAGAACAGACAACCGTATACCATCCAGGTAGAGAACAGACAACAGTACACCATCGAGGTAGAGGTCAGACAACATTACACCATCCACACAGAGAGAAGACAATAGGACATTTACCTACAGTACACCATCCAGGTAGAGAACAGACAATAGTACACCATCCAGGTAGAGAACAGACAATAGTACATCTACCTACAGTACACCATCCAGGTAGAGAACAGACAACAGTACATCTACCTACAGTACACCATCCAGGTAGAGAACAGACAACAGTACATCTACCTACAGTACACCATCCAGGTAGAGAACAGACAACAGTACATCTACCTACAGTAAACCATCCAGTTCTCGAAGTCAATATCAGTTGAGGTGGACACTATTGCCCACCTATTTATTGGCATCAGATTAACAATTTTCCTGAATGCACAAGAGTTCGCTATCTGTCTTGTCTGTCTTTGTGTGCGTGAGACTGAGCACTTGCAGATTGGTAGTAGTAGTAGTAGTAGTAGTAGTAGTAGTAGTAGTAGTAGTAGTAGTAGTAGTAGTAGTAGTAGTAGTAGTAGTAGTTGTTGTTGTTGTTGTTGTTGTTGTTGTTGTTGTTGTTGTTGTTGTATTACTAGTAGTAGTAGTAGTAGTAGTAGTAGTAGTAGTAGTAGCAGTAGTTATAGTAGTTTAGTAGTAGTAGTAGTAGCAGCAGCAGCAGCAGCAGTAGTAGTAGTTGTAGGTAGTAGTAGTAGTAGTAGTAGTAGTAGTAGTAGTAGTAGTAGTAGTAGTAGTAGTAGTAGTAGTAGCAGCAGCAGCAGCAGCAGCAGTAGTAGTAGTAGTATTAGTAGAAGTAGTAGCAGTAGTTTAGTAGTAGTGGTAGCAGTAGTAGTAGTAGCAGCAGCAGCAGCAGTAGTAGTAGTAGTAGTAGTAGTAGTAGTAGTAGTAGTAGTAGTAGCAGCAGCAGCAGCAGCAGTAGTAGTAGTATTAGTAGAAGTAGTAGCAGTAGTTTAGTAGTAGTGGTAGCAGTATTAGTAGTAGCAGCAGCAGCAGCAGTAGTAGTAGTAGTAGTAGTAGTAGTAGTAGTAGTAGTAGTTATAGTAGTTTAGTAGTAGTAGTAGTAGCGGCAGCGGCAGCAGTAGTAGTAGTAGTAGTAGTAGTAGTAGTAGTAGTAGTAGTAGTAGTAGTAGTAGTAGTAGTAGTAGCAGAAGCAGCAGCAGCAGCAGCAGCAGTAGTAGTAGTAGTAGTAGTAGTAGTAGTAGTAGTAGTAGCAGTAGTTATAGTAGTTTAGTAGTAGTAGTATTAGTAGTAGTAGTAGTAGTAGTAGTAGTAGTAGTAGTAGTAGTAGTAGTAGTAGTAGTAGTAGTAGCAGCAGCAGCAGCAACAGCAGTAGTAGTAGTAGTAGTAGTAATAGTAGTAGTAGTAGTAGTAGTAGTAGCAGCAGCAGCAACAGCAGTAGTAGTAGTAGTAGTAGTAATAGTAGTAGTAGTAGTAGTAGTAGTAGCAGCAGCAGCAGCAGCAACAGCAGCAGTAGTAGTAGTAGTAGTAGTAGTAGTAGTAGTAGTAGTAGTAGTAGTAGTAGTAGTAGTAGTAGAAGGTGCCTTGCCGGATTTGAGAGAGTCTAGTGCTTCGCTGATTTCTGTGAGGCAAGGTTCGTTATCCAGGGCATGCATGGCAGACTGTTGATCGATGGCTTCCAGAGCTTCTTCGCTGACAGTGTTATCCACTGAGTATAGCTCTGAGTAGTGTTCTACCCAGCGATCCATTTGTTTCGCTCGATCTTTTATGATTACCCCCTCAGTTGATCGTAAAGGGGCCATCGTATTTTTTGATGGACCGACAGCTTGCTTGATGCCCTAGTACATTCCTCTTATATTTCCAGTGTCTGCACAAGTTTGAATTTGAGCAGAGAGCTGTTGCCAGTACCTGTTCGCACATCTTCTTGCCATCTGTTGTACTCTATTTCTGGCCTTTCGCAATGCCTGCAGTGTTTTCTCTGAAGGTGATGTTTTATACATTGAGAATGCATGTCTCTTTATCTCCAGGACTGGGAGCATCTCTTCAGAGTGTGCTTCAAACCAGTCGGTTGACTTAGTTTGCTTTTTGCCAAATGTTGACAGTGCTGTATTGTAGATGGTGTCACGAAAATGACTCCATCTCTCGGTGGAATTTCCATTTGTGGGGCCAGGCAGAGTATCCGCTAGAGCCTGCATGAATTTGTTGACCTTCTCTTTATTTTGGGTGCCGCTGGTGTCGACACGTGGCCTTCCTTCTGTTCTGCTTCTGTAGATTCTCTTGGGCTTTATCTTCACCTTGCTGGAGACGAGTGAATGGTCGGTGTCGCAGTCAGCACTATGATAGCTGCGAGTCAGCCGTACACTGCGGAGGTTGCTGCGTTTAGTGAGCACCAGGTCGAGTTGGTGCCAGTTCTTTGATCTGGGGTGCCTCCATGACACCTTGTGTTGAGGTTTCGTGTCAAAGAAGGTGTTGGTCACGCACAGATTATGGTGGCTGCAGAATTCCAAGAGACGTTGTCCATTGTCATTGATCTTCCCAACGCCAAACTGTCCTAGACATGAAGGCCAAGATTTGTGGTCGGAGCCAACCCTGGCATTGAAATCCCCTAGGATAAAAAGATGTTGTTTCTCTGGTGTTTCACTGACCTCTTTGCTAATGTCGTCATAGAACTTGTCTTTAGATTCTGATGCTGCAGTTAGTGTTGGGGCGTAAACGCTTATAATACTAACTGGGCCTGCCTCTGTCTGGAGTTGGAGCTTCAGTATTCTTTCAGTGCCATCACTTGGTGGTATGATGGAATTAAGCAGCTTGTTTCTGAAAGCGAAGCCAACTCCATGCTCCCTGGTCTCTCCGCACGGCTTGCCATGCCAGTAGAAAGTGAAGTCCCTCTCCTTGATGCTTCCAGATTCTTGGAGTCTGGTCTCTTGCAGGGCGACAATGTCTATCCCCAGTCTTAGTAGTTCGTTGTTTATCACTGCAGTTTTGCGGGTATCCACAATCTCATTTAGATCGTCTGAGATGCCAGGGGTCATGGTTCTTAGGTTCCATGTTCCCAGCCTTAGGGCCGGTTGTTTTTTTGTTTTTTTCTTGTTGCTAGGTGTATAGATTGCGGTCCACGTGTCAGGATTTTCCCCTAAGCTCCACACACCCTCAGGAGCAGATGAACCGTGGCGAGACAACACCTTATTGACTGGGGGCTGCCCAGCTTAGGCGGGCGGTAGCTGTCTAGTGAGATACGATGATCTCTCTCACCGTCGGAAGTAGCCCCTGCCGCTTTGCTCTACGCCAATCGAATTAAGACTTATAACCAGTAAATGATGCTTCCCGTGTTGTGTCACCGCTTTACGCGGTGCTGAAGTGACCTCTTCAGGGCACAAGCCTAGACAATTGAAATCGGAGAACAAGCTGTTGCCCAGTAGCAAATTCCCCCTCTCCACGTCGCCGATGTTGACCAAGGGAAAGGCAGTAGCCAATGCAACTTGGCATCGGTGCCGTCGCAGGAGTTGCCAGAACTATGTTGTTTACAACATGGAACTGCCTTAGGGACTCCATCTCCGGATTTGTCCTCAGGGTTTACTCCCGAAGCCTTTCCCATATGAGTAAACCCGCAAGGCAGCGGAGGTCTGAGATTTAGAGTTCCTTCTCTTAGAAGAGATACCAACTGTCACGAGATCGCCATGAGTTAACCAGATAATGAAAATACAGAAGTTTGATTAACGGGATATTTTCTAGGCCACAGCGATTTTAACTAACAGAGTAAATACAGCTGCACGAGTTACATCGGGTCAGCAAATAGTAAACATTGGGAAGTGAGTGCGCTGAATCAGACACCGCGTTGACAGTTCCATAACAGATAGAATCTCATAGAATTGCCCATCTCAGTACATGGAACAGCACTGTCTGTCATTTATGGTTCCGGACGTCAGGCGAAATGGCGGCTGGGATTGTCACCACTGAACAGAAGATTGACAGTTTATCAACAGGTCGGAAGTGCCCGACTAGGGAGAAAACGGTCAGACTGTCATTGGGTATTTCCCGACATAAAACGGAATGGCGGATTTGACTGTCACCACATGACAGAAAGTTGAGGGCTGGTTATTGGAAACAGTGGAACACCTGCAGTACATCAACAACGTCACGTGCACAATGTAAGGTTGTTTGGAAAACCATGATTGGCAGCTTGGTATCGAAACCCTTTGTTGGAACTGTACAGTAACTCTCTAGATTGTTTTGGATGTCAAAACCAGTGGTGACAAATCTAACATTGATGGATCCAGGGAGGATTGATCCCTGACAAGGGAGGGTCTGCCAATATGCCACCTGTGTGGGCATAAAGGAAAATGTCACGTGATCAACTTTAGGAGTTGCCATAAAAACCCGAGTTGGGACCAACTAGGGAAACTTGAAAATGTGGATCTAGGCAGACATGCTTGTCACTGCAGCAGTTAGAACATCTAACGTGTGAAGGAGATATTTGATTTAGTTTACACGAGCCTGTATGGCTACCATTAGATGTAATTTAGTGTAAACTGCAGTGCCGTAAGGTATAACCTATTATAATATTCGTTCTAATTAATATAGACTGTAGCCTTGTTAAAAACTATAGTGTGATGATTAGCACTGTTAGTGGAAACTAGCTAGAGTAGGGAAGTGATACTTGGCTCTGTTAGTTGTTAATAGATTAGTGAAGTGTGGATAAGCTTTACTAGTTGAGAATTAAGTAATGAGGGATAATTGGGATATTCCCGTAGTGTCCCTGGTGGGCGGGGTTCCGCATTCTGTTTGTTGATTTTTTTTTTTCTTGTCTTGGCCTGATGATAACCTATGTGTTCAGTCATCTGTCTCTGACAGAGTAGGTTCATTATATTTTCTGAGCGATGCAGATGGTCCACGATCATCTAATAGAGATCAGTGACGGGGAGGCTATCACCGGTTATATGATTTATGTTACAGGTTTCCTCTGGTTGGAATGAAGAACACGAAACCCAGAGAAAAGCCGATCCCGGATAAAGTTTGGCGCAGGAAGATTGGCCATCAACTTTACAACAGAGATTATGCTAGAGGAAGATGATCAACATTGCTCAGTAGAGCTGAATGGTATCCTACCGGATAAATACCGAATGAGTTTAGGTCATACCAGTTTTAACACACCAGTAGTGATGGATATTCAGTTCACTTATGACTAGAACAAAAATAAAGGACTCTATTGGAGTATAGACAATAACTGTTTAATAGTGAGAACTAGTGAACATTTATCAAGAGACAAAAAGTCTTGTTCATAGGACAGTGTTCCATGTTTGTTTCACCGCGCCGGAATTATGAAGCCGGAGTTTCTATAAACTGTTAGGAACAGTTGTGTTAGGAACAATAACAGTTTTTCCACGGATTATATATTTACATGGGATTCAGATCTCATGGTCATCAGAGTTCCTGGAGGTGGACATGTCTGGAGAGAAGGATACGACTTCGGTGAGGTTTATCGTACTGACTCGAATGATGTCGTGTGATCCTTGCCATGATGTGTACACTATGATCCTGAACTTTGAAGGCTGACACATACATTTATGTTATAATACACGACACACATTGTCTTCGCATACATGTCTCATATACGTTACACTTTTCTTTTTTAATAAATTAATCTTTATTAATTTTTAGAAGCAAGAGTTGTGGAGTATGTTGCGTTGGGGAAGTATGAGAGG